>MU939311.1:0-11966 GCA_036418165.1 Cooperia oncophora
ACCAACTGATTCAGACTGGAACAGCTGCTTTCACGGCAACTCTCATTCACTGGAGTTTTTCACTACGGTTCACTAGTTCCTTTTGAAGAGACAGCTTACTCCTGGTCTTGAAAACATCTCTCTTGGCATATCTCAAGTTTTTCTCGCAAAAGTGCTTGTTTGCTAGGGTTGAAAAAGTTGCCATGATTCCTTGGTTGTTTCAAATTGATTCTTGAATTGTGTGGCGTTATGCTTTTTAATTTCTGATGCAGCGAACGTGATTCTACCTTCATGGACGCCATCACAATTACAACAGTTCTCTTTCACGCTATCTTCGATACAGTTGGAATCCTGCTCAACTTAATACTATTATATCTGGTGCTCTTCCGGACTCAAAGTCGTTTTGGAGTATACGCCATATTGATAGGAAACGCCGCAATCACAGATTTCATAGCATGCTTCACATCATTGCTTGTTCAACAACGGTGAGAGCAACACTTTATCCGGACATATTCCTCATTGACTTTTATCGAATTATTGACTTTCAGGGTTATTCCTATAGGAACGAGTTTGATATACATTTCACATGGACCTTGTTGCGTGATAGGACCAGAATTCTGCTTCATAACGTATGCTATTGTTTTCTTTATTTAACTGTCTTGTAAACCAACCTAAGGATCGGCCTAAGCTCACAATTTCGAAAGTCTAAAACTACGGAGTGCGGTCTATTTACCATCTGTTATGGTCTAAAGGGTACAATACCGCTGTGGTGTGTGAAGTTGCGGTACTGATACGACCTCTTCCGTAACTTCCTCGTCTGGTACACCTATCGCTAGCGACCAAGTGCGGACAGCCTCATGAGATCCTCCCAATTAGACTGCCCTGTCTGTCACCGCTTTTGAGATGTGTCAGAGCAGCTTGCCTATGTTGAATTTAAGCGTCACCGCAGCTGATAGTGGGAATTCACACTGAAATGTGAGATATTCTGGGTAGTGCGCTTAGAGCGATGTCAGTGTGCCAAGCAGTCAATGGTGGAGAAAAAAACAAGAACGGTAGCAAATGTCTCCAAATGAGAGCTCTAGTCAACGAAGTTGTACGAGGCGATTGATGTGGTCGGACTATCACCGAGCGAGTGGTGTCGTGGCCGATACGGTCGCCCAATTAATCACACCCAATTCCTTATTGACATCAATGTCCCTGCCTATTTCCTTTAGCAGGTCTTCTGTTGTTATTGCTGAAAGAGCGCTGGGCGAGGCCGATGAAAGCTTGTCGGTCAGTCTTCCTTCACTCACTTCTGCGCCACGGAAATGATGCAGCGGCTATCTCTTCGCATCACGCTAGTTGCTCATGAAAGGAAGCGGTAAATTTGAGTTGACGGCGAGCACTGCATGGGCGCCAGTCATTAGGTACGTACCGTCATGCTTGCCATGGAAAGACCTCAAGTTTCCGCTGAACCTTGGTTGAATGGAAGGACCGTCCGGTATGTAGGATTGTACTACGCTATGCAGATTCAAAATCGCACACCTGAACACAAAGCGAGCGCCTGTAAGAATGTGGGTATCGTTCTTCATTGGCCAATGTAGCCCGAAGCGAATTATCAGATTGCTTACAATTTACGTACAGTGATGAAAAAAAAAACTAAAACGAGCTTCGGAAATTCAATTGTTTCAGTGTAAGTTCTCCTATCAACAATTATGTTAGGATAACCTAAGAATACAATGAACTAATTATGAGATTATGATATTAATAATTGGGGCACCTGCTATAGCCGATGCTATAAGTTATCAGTAGCTGTGAACCTAGTGTGGCTCAAAAATTCTTGCTTTCAGATACTGTGTAATGGTCGCTACATATACGCACTCGCTATACTCCTTGCTTTTCTCATTTTACTTTAGATATTATGTATTGAAATACCAACAGCCATCGGCTCGTGCCGCTCAAAGTTGTTTTTGCCTCCTTCTCGATATTATCATTCATCAATTTGTAGGTACTTGAAAAACAACTTACAAGAGCGGAAAGATTGCAGTCATGCGAAATCTTACTTCTATTACTGTTTTAGATCAATGGAGTTTTGGCGAATCAACCTGAATCAGAGGTGGTTGTGGTCCTGATGCAAGAGCTGCCGCAATACAATATCGTCAATGCCACCATATCTGGCCATACGAACGTGTTTGAATGGAAAACATTGATTGCAATACTACTTATGGTCCTGCCCATTATGCCTGTAGCTGCCGGTGTTTTATTACTCAGAAGACGAATAATCGCCATGCTTGCGATGCTTACCATGTCGGAAAATACGAAATCTATGCACAAACAACTGCTTGAGGTATGCTTTCTGGCCAATTGTAAGTTCGTCCAACCATGTTGCTAGGCTTGAAAACACCCTCGCAACAGCGCTCATTTCTATTTAGCGTTATTCATTTATTCCATCTAATAAAACCCACTCCCTTTCCTAATACCTCACCTTATGCGGGGTTACGCTGGCTACCATAGTTAGATTAGTACAGCGTATAACAATTGGCGCCATCGTCATTTTAGGCAAACTGGTAGTAAACTTGAAGGCATAATGCACGACAATGTGGTGCTCGGGCTAAGACGCTAGCATGGAACAATTTAATGGGGAAAACGGTGGAAAAGCAAAGTGAAACTGTCAAAACCTGCGAGAAAAGCCAGCCTTTGTTCTACACGTTCGGACGATATCGACGAGTTTCCCGCCAGAATAGCAGTCCAACTGTCCTAATCGTCTTACGCCTAGATACGGTTTATGCATAGCACCTTATATCATGCTGCCGCAGTCGCTCATATCAACCCCTTCGCTTACCAATTGTACTTCGCCCAATGCATGAAGCGATTATGAGCATCAGTATTGTTCGGACTTGTGGGATTTGCAGACGCAGAGGCATCTGCATCTGTTACTATTCCAGCTCATAGAACCTCCTTGGCCTCCGCTGCGAAAAACTTGCCATGCGCGTTGTGACTTACGTTTTGCGCTTTTACTGTGGTACTTGCTTAAATGCAATTGGCACGATAAATCCCCAAGACGTGTAGGACTGATACGCCTAGCAGGACAGAATTCGGAGCCCCGTGCACGCCCTGCGTCAGTCAAAAGCGGAGGAGGGGAAGACCCACCCGGGCTTGCATGCGGCGCGGTTTTGACGTCACCGCGGAGGGGAGGGCGAAGCGAAAGGCGATGGCCTGCACCCGCGCTCCTCCGCCACTGTGCTCCAATCAGCAGCCGCTTTTATGTGGAAGGAAAAAGAGGAAAATAGAGAGAGAAAGATGATTGAACAGATAGTGGATGCTTACAGGTGAGTTAGTGGTAGTGGTGAGAGAATACAGAAAAGTCGACTATCAGGGCGAATTACTTCAGCAAATGGCGAAACTGGCGAAATAGTTCCCATCGATTACCATTACCGTTGTAAAGTCACATCCAACTGTTGCCAAACCTCACCTTAGACGTTTGCGTAAGAGCTGTTTTCGTTTTCACAATCGAAGGGAACTATTTCGCCAGTTTCGCCATTTACTGAAGTAATTCGCCCTGATAGTCGACTTTTCTGTATTCTCTCACCACTACCACTAACTCACCTATAATTCTGTTCTGAATTCTGTCCTGCTAGGCGTATCAGTCTTACACGTCTTGGGGATTTATCGTGCCAATTGCCTTCAAGCACTGTACGAACGTAAAGCGTGTGAAATTTATGGGAAAATGTACTTTCAGTTACTGTTATAGGTCATAAATACATAACTGTTATATGATATAACATCTATTTTCCATTCTCCTTGGTTTTAATTTACTTAAGTTGCTGTCCAGTTTAGGCGCTGACCTATCAGGCGTTGCTGCCTAGTCTACTTGTCATCGCGCTTATTTCGTACCTATGTGGACAACTGGGATTTTATCATCATCCGCTCGTGGAATCGATCACATTCTTCAGCACTAGTGTATTTCCTGTATTTAGCCCTTTGATGAGCTTGTATTTCATCGTACCGTACAGAAAGACCGTCCTGAATGTTTTTGTGCGAGCTAGGAAAAGGGTATCGCAAACCGCTGAAGGGGAATGAATTTCCACAAGTTTGATATTGGTTTTCAGCGCTGTACACTCGAATTATAAGGCACTCTGGCATGACGAGCCAATGGATTTGTGGGAACTGTGTGCCCTTGAATAGGTGGAACTTCTATCAAGCGTGGTTTGCAGCACGAATGGTAGCGGGCGGGTGGCGGGGGGGGGGGGTGGGAGTGAGGAGTAGGGAAGCAAAAAAAGCTACAGGACTGAACAGCAATGTGCTAGGTTGGAGGTGAAGTAAATTTGTACTCAAAATATTATTGACTACAATCATGTCTCAGAATAAACTAGAAATATCCGCGGATTGTTGAGTGAACATTAAACGGCGTAATTTTGCAGAGTCGGTACAGCAAGTAAGATGGCAGTAAGACTCTTCGTTATTTTGGATTGAATCTCTTAAAATTTGTGCTGTCCGCTCTGTTAAAGTCCTTATCCATCGCATTTTCGCAAGTCTCACTTTTTTTATTGCATGTCGCTATAGCCTGGAGATCTGAATTCTTGCTGAAACTTGATGCGCAGAGGTTCATCAGAGCTACATAATGAATATAAATATAATAAAAAACTCATTTTGCTTGAGCTGGTGCCAATAAAGCAATTGCGGATAGCGTTCTCTTAATGAGTTTATGTTGGCTTTAGTTATAAAGCATAAGCCATTCCGAACGCAAAGCTGCCCTAGAACGTCAGCGCGAAAAAAGAGTCACCTATATTATGGGTTATCATTTCGATGTAAAAATTGTTCAGTAAAGCAAGGTGCAGTTCGGCTTGGTGAGGATATATGACGAGAGCCTGTAAAAGAGCCTATGTGATGAACTTAATATTGTAAACCAAGGGAGCCATTCTACCATTTCAAGTTTCGCAGCGAGTTTACTGGTCTATGAAATGGAAGCTATGCAGTTTAGGAAGCAAAAGTTAGTAAAGTGCTAATGCCCCACATGGCCGAACTGATGCAAAGTCAGATTTGGACTCTGGTGGCAATCTTCACTTCTGAAATGGCTCAGGCAACGCGTGTCTTTCATTTATCTGCCAGCATAGGCAGTAAGTACGATTACAGATTTTATCGATTTCTTGTAATCCAGTTGCTGGTAGCAATTGAACTTTCACTGTCTTACTAATTTATGTCATACTGTATTATATGTTTCTTCGTGGCAATAAGAGAGGTTTACGCAACAGAGGCATGAAGCTTAGCAGAATAGTTTGTGGAGCGTGCTGTGTTAATATAGACATCATGAGTCTGAACAGAGAGCTTTGTGGAAGGCTTGTGTGTGTTAACTACCAGAACCTTGAAAGGTCAAAAAGTTCGAAGAAGTTCGAAAATGGCCAAAGTTGCGAAACACCTGGAAAAGTGGGCGCGGCCAGGAGCGGGGCCTACTGCGTCGGTTCATAGGCGAGTCCACGACTGCATTTGTTGTGTTAAAGGCAAAACCCGCGATCATTCGCCATCACAGATAGTGGATTAGGGGTTCGCATATAGACGGCAAGGTGCTGAGTAACTCGATAGTGAAGAAAAAAAAAGCAGAAAAAAAACATGCCGCCTGTTCCAGATAGAACCCCATTTCGCTCCCAGTTTGTACGTGCGCAATGACTCCATCTCAAACACTCACTCTCATCCGCACAACTGATTCCCCGGCAAGAACTCTACGACCGTACAAGTGCGATTTTCATGCTTTTTCCTACGAAGCTTCGTTCTTCACTGAAAGGCAGGCCTTGAGCGGCGGAGTTTGGAGGCGGAGTCACTGGAAAAAAGGAGGCGTCACTAAGCCTATATTACTCGCCTCTCACTTACAATTTTTTTTGCCGCGAAACCGGTACAAGGTTGTTCGCCACGGACCACACTACCCTCCCGATGCCATATTTTCAACTTCTATACCTGATCGGGGACCGAGCCTTTACGAGTGAGTGGGAAAGCGATAACGTTGAACAATTATAGAAACTCGAAAGTTGCGGTGAATTGGCATCCTTACTGGAGGGTGTGCTACCATTATTACTGAAATCAGATGGGGCGTGTCAGTGGCGGAAATTGCGCACAGTTGATACGCCCCAACCGGCTTCAGTGGTAACGCCTCTATGTAAGAAAAAGCAAAAGTGCACAAAGCCACAAAAGCAACAGACGTGAACTAAACCATGATCCCGCTAGAAAGTGAGCGTGGCTATGAGGCCGGAGGCTTGCGACGGTCTCCGGTGTCGTAAGGGATGCTGAGGATAAAGTTGCTCATGAGAGAGTTCCATCGCTTCACGAAAGATTCACAAGCCAGAAAAGTGGCCTATTAGGGATACTATGAGGTCACGGGATCCTCACAACGAGAGTACGCAAAAAGAACCCGATTGCCGACGACGTTTGATGAACCAAAGAGGCATTCACAAAACATCTGGTTTTCTCAATGCCCATGATTATAGTAGAAGTATGGTATCGAAAACGAACTGCAATGATAATTACCTCTTCATCGAGTAATGCTATGGAACATCCCATATGTATAACCATAACAAGAAGGTCGACAAGACCTGCATTGCATTTCACTCTTCTCTCACTCCTTACTTCTCTCGTTGTGCCAATAGTACCTCTATCTAGGGGCTGGCTGAGGAAAGCAATCGTTTTACGGCTCTTTTAACATCGCGTTGCATGCAAAATTCAAATCTAACTACCCTAGTTACGGCAGCTTATAGGTATTTGGCACTATAGTTGGGTACACGGGCTAAAATGCTAGCAGGTCTCTATACAGTAAAAATATGGCGAAAAAAGGGAAATGATCAAAAACTGGACTGCGACATAATGACAAAAAATCCATTTGGAACCGCTACGGTAGATACGGCTGCATGTATGTACTCATATATCCATGCAGCACCGCAGCCGCTTCATATCAATCCCTTCGCTTCATATTGTACTTCGCAAATGAAGCAATACGAGCATCAGGTACGGTCGTCCATTTGTGGTGGATGCAGCTCAACGACTGATTCTGGCATCACACAGATTCCCCCAGAAAAAAGTAACAGGAGTTACGCTATAGCCAAAAAAAGAAGAAAACTCGGATCGGCCTTTTTACAACATTTTTTGAATATTTACAGCGAGTGCTGTGCTTTATACCGCGGACTGTGGCGAAGTTTCTGATAGAGCAAACCTCCACTCACATCCAGGAGGACTAGTGTGACCAACAAAGAAAACATTGAGTTTCAAAAAAGTCCATATCGCAATAAAACAATTGTATAGCTTCTGTAACCGATTGATTGAAATTAGTTGTTATGATTAATAAACATCCATTCGTTTGAGTTTATTCGGGATAGCACAACAACAACAACTGAGCAATCGATAACCGTAGGACCATGCAGCGCTATTGACCTTTCACGACACTATTTTCCGAAACATAGAAAGAAAGTCATGGTTACTCAGTGGTCTGGAAACTTTTGGCACTGTTACCCTACAGTAAAGTAATTATCCAGCTAAGGAAGAGGCATGTGAAGGGCGTGGATTGATGCGCAGCCGAAACGGCCCTGACTACTAACCGATGCAATCTGAGGCGGGCCCCTTCACACGCCTTCTCGCCTGCACGGATAACTGCTGTACCTCTGATGGCAAACTGTGACCAAATCTACCTCCATGGAGAAATGATTGAAACCGATAGAGGAATGCTAGCCTATACTTGGATAAGGACATGAAGGGCTAATAGCGCCAATCGAGGTCACTATTCAAAGAGAGCTAACAAACATCATGGAATGAACAATAGATTCAAATACTCGAAGGCATAACCCGCTCAAAAATCGATCAGAACTACAATTAGGAAACTTATGCAGGAATTTTCATGTCATTAATGAGATGACAGGCAGACTAAAAGTTTCACTGTTAATACTGACAACATAGACCAGCAACGTATCGAACCGTGATAAAAATGACCTATACAGGTTCTTTAAAATAGGAAGAAGAACCTATCGCCAGTCAAAGGCAGTGATGCCGCCGTGCCAAGTTAGATGTAGTTATAACGTCGCTCAACGAGGGCGGTGTTAGAAGGAGCATAGTGAGCCTACCCTCGGCTGCCTTGCTCTTCCAGTTGTGATTGGTAAGTGATCGGTTTAGCACGAAAACCATCAGTGGGGGAAACGCGAGGGGCGGACGCATTTCTACCCCGATCGATTGCAACGATAGTGACTGTAGACACCATGCACTGTCGACCCGGCGGAGTGGCAGCCTTTCGGCAGTGAATGTCCAGAGGTGGAACCCTCATTACTTGTGATCACTTCATGTTTCCGCATAAATGATCTCTAGAAACGCAATATGGGCGATTGTGGAGAGTGAATTTGAGGGAGGTTAAAGCATCTTCTTCTAGTACTGTACTGTAGCACCCCCGTTCGAAGCAATTAGATCCGCCCTTCATAAGACGTCGTTTGCACAGTTGCCTTCACACCTTCAAACCGAAGCGGTTTCCAGCGCATGATATCTTCAAGGATGACTTAAGGTACACTCCTGGTGGCAGGATTCTCTTCTATTTTACGCAATGAAAGAATATAGATTTTTTTTCTCCGTCCAACTACTTAATTACTAAGTATTCGAGGGCATTTGTATGAGAGGCTACTTAGACATAAAGTATACGAGTGCGATTACATGAGTAAGAATCACGTAAGGTTGAAAATTCTTTGGAATTACTCTCGTTCAAAATTGAAGATCGTCTGAGGAAGAAGGCCCATCGTAGGCGATCACGATAATGTCGTACGAAATAGAGCGATGAGATTGGACTGAAGGTGGGGATGAAACCAGCTAGAATGAATGTCGCGTGTTCGAGCAGTGGATGATTATAAATACCAAGCTGGCCACAAGCATATGAAAGTACTGCTAGTAGATAAAACAGCGGCAGGAGTGCTTGCCACGTAAGAGCCTGAAATTCGGATAATCTGTAACAGAAATGAGGAGCCTTGCTGCGAGAATAAGGGGGAGTGGGCCTGATAATACGAGGAGGGGGAGACCCTCTACAGTTATGTGCACAGACGCCAGACGGAGATTCTGTGCCCTGGTGACCAATATGAAATCCATTTCGGGCGCTGGCGCTATTCGGCGTTGTTAGGCTCCAAAACTAGCGCACCAAGATTTTTCCAAGATTGATATAAACCAAAGCCGTTTGGCGTTGACGCGGGAGCGAACCCAGCACAACGATTTCCCCTGCCTATTCGTGAACTGTTTTGCACAAATGAAGGACTCCTCCACGAATACAGAGTTATAAATCGGTTTTTTCCTGCACCAGACTCATTTTAGTGCACAGCTCGCTAAATGGTTGAGTCAATGGAGAAGTAAATCTCTCTGCCAAAAGACGTGCGAAGATTTCCGCGGCTGCGAGCCTCGGCACTCGGCGCGTCGCGCGGAGAAAGAGACGCAGCAGCTATGGAGGCGCAACTTTGCAAGGGCCGATAGCTTTGCAGAATTTTAGCAAATTGATGCTATAAACAGGCGTACCATTGCGCATACGTTCACACAGAATTCATTAATATTGGGAATGTAATGATTTTTTGTAAATGCAACAACACGATATTTTTCAAGCGTTCAGAACGCAATTTCGGATAATAAACAGATACAAAAGAAATCAGATAAGGTATTCTCCCTATGTTTATGTGGTTCACATGATTTGCGCAGTCGCCAGCGTCAATATAATAGACGGATGGCCAAGTTTTTCTGTGAGCTGCTGTAAAAGATGACAAACCAGAGCAAATGTTAAAGACCCCAATGAATTTCGTGCTCTATTGAACTTTTTCATACTCTACTGAAAACTTAACCGTAACTGAACACAAGACTCGATCCTGGGTGATATCAATATTTACCTTCCCTTCAATAACCCTATTCAAACCGCCAGAAGCTTCGTCTTCTCGCCGCAAGTATGTCGCAGGCCACGCCCACCAGCTGCACCGGACGATTCTGTTGCTACACACCCCTCTACGGGCTGAGCCTTAGCAGGACGCTGAAGACCAGAGTGTACTACGTTGGCACTTGAGTTGGAATGATTATTATGAGTGTGATCAGGATGTCATACTGCCCTATTGTGCAAGTTTGTTTCACGCCAGAAGGTGCCGGCGCCAAAACGGATTCCACATTCGGACCACGGCATCGACTAAACCCTTCAAGGCAAAGTTCAGGATGGAGGTGAGTTCCAGGAGCAGTAATATGGTCTCATTCGCTGCGGATGCTGGGGTGTGTCAGGGTGGCTAGGTTTGGAGCAGCAGCAGCCAATTCTCCACTTATTGTGGTTGTCCGCCGCCACAGAACAGGTTGGCGCCGCGCTATGCCCAGCCTGCCTGACACGCCCGAGCGCGCTCAACGAACATGACTGCTCTTGACTAGTGCCACTCTATCTACAGTCTTCTAGAATCGAATGGTCGAAACAATTTACCGTGAGCAACTGACGATGCAAACTTCTCGTTTTTGAAGACATAACAGCCTCAACCAGATGTCGAATGATGCTTCTTCGTAAGACCAGAATGCATGCATAGACGGGCGTGAACTGGTACTGTCATATGCAGTATTGTGCCAAGTACTTTCCATTCAAAAACATCCGAGTTGCCCGTGACCGTGCGGCCGGTGATATTGTATTGTGGGTATTTCATTCGTAATAATGGTTCTATGACCTCAGGAGGTTCATAGGCGAAACTGAATATCACCTGCAAGAAGAAGGTTGGCAATCGTCACATGACATAGACAGGCTCAAGAGTCTAAGATATGACCAGTCGGCGCGCCTACCAGGAAGTCCGCGTTGTGGGCAAGGTACAGCATCGTTGTGTGAAACCCATAGGAAGGGTCGTGGTTTTGAGCTGGGAGGGGGGGGGGTCGTATGTGGCTTTGAGAGATATTTGTCGCCTTGGGATTTTTCCCGGTTGTTGACTTTTCGCGTGGTTTTCCCTGTTTTATGTGTACTATTAACTCCCCCCCCCCTTCCCTCCCTCTGGGCGAAAAAGTGGAAAATGGGGAAATTGGTAGTTAGGAGCTGGGAAAAGGGAGGAGTCGTACCAACACCCTCCCACGAGAGGGGGGATCGTACTGGCACCACCAGTTCACACATCACGATGCTGTACCCTGGTTGTGGGGCGCAGACAAATAGATCACGCAGATGTCACCATTCAATGAATCTCGGCATAGTAATAGAGGACCAGAGAATGTTCTACGCATATTCACAGGATTTTTGTCTCTTATTCAGTTTCGCAGCGGACGTTACTCGTTCGCATGTCACGCCGTTTTCGCCGCGCCACCGCAACTAGGATCTCCTAACCGGCATCCGATAGCCAAACATTTTGAGAGCTCCCTCTTTTCAGTACTTTTAGAATCGCCTAATTGAGAGGAAGTGGAGACAAAGACTCGCTATTTATCAAGAGCAAGAGCGTAGGACTATGCGAAGCCCAATAGTTCAGTGAAATGCGAAAAAGCCAACACTTCTTTTCTGGTCTCCACTCAAAACCAAGAGGCAGGAGGGAGCAGGAAGCGGGGAAAGTCATAATGCTTGCAACTATCCCCTTTTTCTGCTTCTCAGTTATTGGGTAATAAAATTCGGAAAACTCTCTCAACAGCTGGGTAACAAACGAACATTGCTAAAAATCGTACCATTTGTAGGAATGAGGGTATGTAGACGAGGAATATGATCAGTTTGACTCGATTCGTTGATGGTGCCTGGTAGTTGAGCACATAGTATCGAAATGAAAACGATAGTAACATACTGTAAAGAGTGTGGGCATAGAAGTGCAACATGACGCTGTAGCTGAAAATACAACGTTCTGTTAGCGTACTCGTGTATCCTATACAAATAGCGAAGTGTGCTTAGGGGGGAAGGGTGGTCCTGACACTGCTCAGAAGGGGCTTTTAACACGTTGGCGACATTGCGTCCCAATGCTGGTACGCACTTTTTTGCCGCGTGGGACATTGCTCATTACCAATTGACATTGCCAATGCTGGGATGCGTCATGGGTAAA
>MU939312.1:0-16721 GCA_036418165.1 Cooperia oncophora
TGAGGATATCCCTCAATTTCATGTACTCAAAGATGTCTCTCAACTTCTTGTAGTATTCCCAATCAACTTGCCTTCCACTAGACACACCCATACCCCATGCCGACTTCCTTTTGCGACTGTACATACCTGACCAAATGGTGTGCAAGATGTTCATAAGCTGTCTTTTCAGCTTAGAAAGGCATGATGATTTTACGGCATGATGAAGGAGACCTGTGAATTGATTCATTTCTCTCATTGACTGACGCGTGAACCTAATGACCCGTTCTACCCGAAATTAAAAAGCTACTCTATGATTGCTTCAGCATACGTGTACCGCAAGTCATGACTAAATATCGCTTCAAAACATTAACATTTTCTCCAATGTATAATAGATGTGAGCTTAAAAATGAGAGACTCAAGGTCACTACTACGAATTGGTACCCGAATCTGAGGAACTTCTTCATGTCCCAAATTGGATTAGAACCTGGTTCAGAATACTGCGCTCATGCGCACTCTTCGGCATAATTGTTTGAGATTCAGGATTCAGACATCTTTACATTTCAATGAAACGCTAATAACTCGAGCAAGCCAGCGCTAAAACGCCTTTGTTTGGCAACATTTCGACGTTGAAGGCAGTTGGCGCGATAAATCCCCGAAGACGAGTAGGATCAATACGCTTGGCAGGACGGAATTCCGCGACCCTGAGCAGGCGCTGCGTAGCGCCTCTTCAGGGACAGTATTTTGCCCTATCAAGCTACAGCATACCGACCCGAACGCCCACCGCGCCCGCCCGCCCACAAATGGACGACCGTACCTGATGCTCGTATTGCTTCATTTGCTAAGTAAAATGTGAAGCGAAGGGATTGATGTGAAGCGGTCGCGATAGTTCACGGATTTAGGGGTGCATATTAGGTTGTCCGGAAAGTTCTCAGCGTTTTGAGTGTTTCACTTTAAACGATCATAACTTTCTTAATACTCATCGGATTTAATCGAAATAAGCACCGTTCGAATCAGCACACTTTTGCCAATGGAGAATATGGCGGGTGAGGTAGAACTTCAACCCCCAATTCGTTCAATTTATGGATAGTTTGTGAAACGTGTGGGCGGGCGTTGTCATGCAAAAGAATCGGACCCTTTCTGTTGACAAGTGCTGGCTGCAGCTGACGCAATTTTCGGTACATTTCGTCGATTCTTCACGGACTCTGCTGTGATGGTTTGGCCTGGTGACAAAAAGTTATAGTGGATCACACCAGCCGATGACCACCACACTGTGACCATAATCTTTTTTCGTGAGGATTCGGCTTTGGAAATTGCCTCGGTGGTTCGTCGGCATCCAACCACTGTCCGGAACGTCTCCTGTTATCATACATGATCCACTTTTCATCACAGGTGACAATTCGGTCCAAAAACGGGTCGTTTCTGTTGCGCAAAAGCAGTGAAGAAGAAACCTCGAGACGTGCCGGTCACTCAAATTGTGGGGCACCCACTTGTCGAGTTTTTTCACCTTCCCAATGCGTTTCAGACCATCCGCAACAGTGGATTTGCCAACGCCTAGCTTTTCTGCAATCTCTCGAACTGTTTGGGATGGGTCAGCCTCCACAAACGCCTTCAAATCCTCGTCAGGTATTGCTTTAGGTCGACCGCTACGAGGTTCATCTTCAAGGCTGAAATCTCCAGAACGAAATTTGTCGAACCATTGTCGCACGGTGCTTTCTCCAACACTATTGGGCCCCCACACCTGGTTAATTTGTCGAGCTGTCTCGACTGCGGATTGACCCAATTTGTAGTTGAAGAAAAATATCGTCCGAAGTTGCTCTTTTGACATGCTTCAAAAAGTCTTGGGAAAAGGGGGTTTATCAAGCAATGGTGAAACGGCAATTATACCATCAGATAGCGCAAAAAATTCTCTTCAGGATGTACTACTGAGACGCAAGGGAGAATGAGTTTTTAATCAGCAATGAATGTACAAAAAATAGTAACACAAAACGCTGAGAACTTTCCGGACAACCTAATACGTGCAGCATTACCTACCGTAGCGGTTACTGGCAAGATGCCTACGGCAAACTCGTCTGAAATTGCTTTTTGATTCATAAGAACAGAGGATTTCCTTCGCAGGTTCTTGACCGTTCCATTTTCGCCATTTTTCCCCACTATAGAGCGCCCCGCTAGCATTTTAGGCCCACTACCAATTTATCGTGCCAACTACCAGGTACAAGGTCAGTCACTGCGTCACATAATACTTTTCCAACTGAACTTTTCCCACTGTCTGCCCCACGCTTATTCTGATAAGTAATGAGTGGTGCGCTCTGTTCGTTTCATTAGCTTGTTCCCTACCCCTAACTGGTTTGCCTAACCTTGTCCTTCCCACTTTCCGGGATTTCGTTATAACTTTCACAAACCTCCGGAAAGTTTCACTGCCTCCGCTCACCCCCTTTCTTCCATCTAATAGCCCATTCCCGTTGCAATCTATACAACCGTTTCGAAAGTTGATTACAACTATACGATACGATTGCGCGGAATAGGGCAGAAAAAGAAGCTTGGACTGCGAGAAACGACAATCAAACCCTTCCAAAGTTCAATCGTTTTGTGAAATGCGACTAGCGTAGCGTATGAACGGCGAAGATGACATGTATACTATTATGGTTGTAATTGCTATTGTGTGGAACAACGAACGCCATGAATTTGAAGAAGAAGATTTTCGTGAAAGAAATGGGAGGGTACACTCCCATTTCCAGTCACTGGAATCAGGATTCACTGGGTAATGTACATAGAACTGTTGAAGAAGAGTTGAACTTAGAGTTGAGAAACCTTTTTACTATGATCTGAAGAGCGCTCGAAAATTAATCACTTTAGAATGTTGTCAAGAAGGCAAGGTGGAAGAGCAGGCACTTTTCAAGACCGGGGCTATACATAAGAACAATAAAGGCAAGGATTGGTACGATGGTATGCGAAATGCAAACTGAGTCTTGCAGTTCTTAGGACTGATTGTGAGCCCAGAAAAAGGAACGATTCCCCCCCCCCCTCCACCGAGCGACTAAGCCTTAGCAGAGCGCAGGTGACAAGAATAAGTAATGATAAAAGATAAGGATGAAGTCTTCGCCGCTAAACATTCCCTTTTTAAGATGCGGCACCTATTCTACTTACATTCAGAATTGTAGCGGTGAACTTAAAGACAGCCCCCGCGCTCGAGTAGTACATGGTCGTCCTTCCTTGTGCAAGTAGTACAGCCCCCAAGCTAGAGACTGTCCCACTCTATTCGTCTCCACAGCGAGCGAGGAGCGAGCTACAGCCGCTGAAAGTTCTAGTTCTAACGCCTGCTCAGTTGGACCGCCTTACTTGCTAGATGCCCTCCGACGGAGGCCACTCAGTTGTTCTTAGTTGGGGCGGCGGGCATTAATCGGAATTGCATGTCCTTTTTGCTGACCGCGCTCGTGCCCATGGATAATTCTGCTCTCCTTTATTACAGTTTACTCATTGGGGGCATATACATTCAACTCAACCCATTTCGCGAGGTGAAACGCGTAAAAATCACGAGTGACGCAATTTTCGTGGTGCAAAAGCTCGGCGCACTTCACTACACTAAAATGTGCGCTACCGTAATCCCAAATTCGGACACCGAGTTTCTTTTGCCTTCCAAGAGTTTTTCCTCTCCTTTTTTTGTTTTTTTTTCGTATTCTTTTGGATGATATCAACTACTGCGAGATGTGATAGAGAGATTTGTGAGCTAGGGGTTGCACAGAGACCGCAGGGAGGTGTGACTGTGAGGGAGCCATTTTGTTTATGGCGTTCTTGAGGACTCTTCTTGCTTTTTTTCTTTTTCTCTGGCGGACTTACCTTATCAGCGCTACTGATTTCGCTAACTGAAAGGCAGGCTATCGCATGACCACGTAGTTATCGCCGGGAGCTGTCTTTAAAATCGGCAAACCGGCGCTCATACCAATGAGTTGCGAGGGCCAGCCAGAGTGTACAAGTAAGTGTTTTGGTCCATTTAGACGAATCTGGTAACAATCAACCGTCCCCGGAGGAAAGAAGGCTAGGTTGGCCTGGGCGGGAACTGTACCGGGATTTGATCCCTGCGCCGTGCGTGTGCTAAGCGGGCCACTTTCTACTACACACTGTCATCTGCGTCTAAAAATCGTCCGAAACTGTTTGCAAAACCAGAATTATGCTTGTGAATTGTGGATAGCAAGGAATTTTACCTAAGTCTGGGAGGGTAGGGAATTGTAGAAACCTTGAAACGATTTCAAGGACAATTATGCCAAATACCATTTATACGGCCTAAATACCAGTTTTGCTCAAAGAATACTTTGACTGCCCTCCAGGGTAATTAACGCGCCGGGGCGGCCCTCTCCAGGGTAATTAGCGCCGTTTGAATACTTTAAAATGCTAGCCTAAGGCTGCGTTTATACTTTGCGGCAGCGTAGCGTAGCGTAGCGCAGCGTAGCGTAGCGCTTCCAGCGTACGCCAGCGTACGCCAGCGGCAGTGCCGAAGGCTGCGTTTATACTTTGCGGCAGCGTAGCGTAGCGTAGCGCAGCGTAGCGTAGCGCTTCCAGCGTACGCCAGCGGCAGTGCCGAAGAGAGGATGCATATCGATCTAGCTTCACCAGCGTCACCAGCGGCACGCTGGCGTACGCTAGCGTGCGCTAGCGCCACGCTAGCGTACGCCAGCGGCACGCTAGCGCACGCTGGCGTAGCGAGGGCACGGGAAGCATAGCTATCGATCTAGCTTCACCAGCGTTTCTCGAGCGTTTCTCCAGCGGCACCAGCGTTTTGCTAGCGCTTGCAGCGGCAGGGAGTAGAGACTATGTGGCCGTGAGAGACGCAGAAGCGATGTGCATTGTAGAGACTATGTGCCCGTCGAAGACGCAGAAGCGATGTGCATTGTAGAGACTATGTGCCCGTCGAAGACGCAGAAGCGATGTGCATTGTAGAGACTATGTGCCCGTCGAAGACGCAGAAGCGATGCGCATTGTAGAGACTAAGGGCGAGTGAGAGACGGGCAATCGATGTGTGTTTTGCCTCCCTCCAGCTCTCCCATAGTCTCTACTCCCCTGCCGCTGCAAACGCTAGCAAAACGCTGGTGAAACGCTGGAGAAACGCTGGCGTACGCTAGCGTGCCGCTAGCGTGCCAGCGTGGTGGTGACGCTGGTGAAGCTAGATCGATATGCATCCTCTCTTCGGCACTGCCGCTGGCGTACGCTGGAAGCGCTACGCTACGCTGCGCTACGCTACGCTACGCTGAGGCGCAAAGTGATAAACCGCAGCCGAAAGAGAGGATGCATATCGATCTAGCTTCACCAGCGTCACCAGCGGCACGCTGGCGTACGCTAGCGTACGCCAGCGTTTCTCCAGCGTTTCACCAGCGTTTTGCTAGCGCTTGCAGCGGCAGGGGAGTAGAGACTATGTGGCCGTGAGAGAAGCGGAATCGACGTGTATTGTAGAGACCATATGGCCGTCGGAGACGCAGAAGCGATGTGCATTGTAGAGACTATGTGGCGTCGGAGACGCAGAAGCAATGTGCATCGTAGAGACTATGGGGCCGTCGGAGACGCAGAAGCGATGTGCATTGTAGAGACTAAGGGCGAGTGGGAGACGCGCAATCGATGAGTTTTGTACCCTCCAGCTCTCCCATAGTCTCTACTCCCCTGCCGCTGCAAGCGCTAGCAAAACGCTGGTGAAACGCTGGAGAAACGCTGGCGTACGCTAGCGTGCCGCTAGCGTACGCCAGCGTGCCGCTGGTGACGCTGGTGAAGCTAGATCGATATGCATCCTCTCTTCGGCACTGCCGCTGGCGTACGCTGGAAGCGCTACGCTACGCTGCGCTACGCTACGCTACGCTGCCGCAAAGTATAAACGCAGCCCTAAAGCACAGTTTTAGGTTGGGAAAACCTGCAACACTTCGACTAAACTGCTCTAGGGAAAAAAATAAAACATACTTTAGTCGTTAGTTTCTATACCTGATTAGTGAAGAGTGTTTTTCAAGGTTTCTGTAGAGGGAGGTGTATGGCTTCAGGAAAGCTTTCTGAGTTCGAGGTCCCTCAAAGGTCAAGGTGCTTGTAGACCTATGCCACATTATGGGTTATTGTAGGGCCTCTCTGTCGTGGTCGAGTGAGCTGACCCCTACCTCGCCTTCAGGAAGAATGTCGCTTGCTATGGCACAGCGTCCGTTTTGTAACAAACTGCAAGCTGGAGATTCGGAGGTAGCCAACGTAAATGTCAGTCGCCACCACGAAAGGACAGCCCACCATTACTCACTTCTTGGAGGCGCAGCCGAACGTGGCCACCAGTAGGCAGACCTGATCTCTACACCGGATTATAAATGAACAACTATCACGCTCTTCAAGATCCAGTTGTCGGGAAAAATTTCCTGTCAAGGATGCCTTATGAGTTGGAGCACTGTGAAAGCGCACCGAATTGTCGTCAGTTAGTTCTCTCTTCCTTGTACACAGTGGAAGAACTTTTTTGAGACACTGTGGTGATAGCGAAAGGAGGGGGCTGTCTGCGTAAGTCAAGCAAATTACCCCTACAGGGTCTCTCAGGGAAAAAATCTCCTGCTCATCCAAAAGCAGGAGTGCCTGGAAAATAGATTTCAATAGTTGTTAGCTAGGGGGACTTCGAATATTGCTGATACTGCATAGCTGGTGGCGGGTACAGTTTCCGTCCCAGAGCAACTTTCAAAACTATGGATGATGTTTACTCCCCGATTTCAGTCAAGAAAACACTGCATTTTTTTTCCATTCATCGGCAATGAGACAGCCGCATGTTGCAATGAGGCTATGCCAAAAGATGATGGATCTTAGAGAATGAACATATCCAGCTTATTCACCAAACTTTAGCAAGCCTTTAATCACTAGCCTCTTGGTCGCCATCGTCCCTACTGTATGCTTTAAGAGCAAAAATTCGAAAATGTATTCAACTCAAGAATGCAGGCTCTATTATCTTCTTTTTCATCGTAAGTTGCCATCTTATGAAGAGAGCGGAATCGAGAATCTGTGAGAAAGGCGTCTACTTTACTTAGCTATTAATGGTGATTATTTTTCAGATAGGAGGTGTCGCCTAGAGAAAGGAAATCTGATAAGAAATTGTGGTCAAAATGTTGCAGGAATTTTTCCTTGCCGAACAAGCAGATACTGCTGATATCGTTGCCAATCGTAACGGGATGGAAGAGTGTTGTAAGTCAGGCCCGCGTTCCCCTCCATACTGGTTATTTCTTCCTCAATCGAACCCCATTTGGTTACCCTTGGTAGCGCAAGGTAGCCACAGGCAGGCTCCCCTCCTATCACCGCTCCCACTGATTACGACGCTATCAACTGTAGATGTAAGCTGTTTCCAAAGCGATGATTGATTTATAAGTTGATTTCTGCGATTTCATTCGAGGTGCACCTTTTCGGGGTCTCGTATTATGGCCTTGGCTAACCACTTATTCGTAGTTCTGCGAGAATACGGTAATATAGCGGACTGCGTGCTCGTACTCGTCAAGTTCCCAGCCTTCTCCTTCAAACGTGGAAGAAGCCATCGCCTATTCGTTTGACAAACAACCGCGTAATGATCGCTATCGTTAATCACTGCATGCATTAAAGTCATTTCTCGGGATGTAACGATTACGGCCGTATCAAAGAGCATTGATGTAAACCTCATTGAACCGAACGAATGAAAACATACAACAGGATTGCTTTGTAAATTACAAAAGAAACATAAACAACACCACCTTTCCTAAGCGCCATTTATTTTCAAGTCTCGCCTGGTTTTTTTTAACTCACTTTGCTGACTCTTTTGGATAATTCGCTGTATTTCTTACTGTAGAACATTCACGTTTGGTAAGTACGTAAATGAGGCAGGTGGTACTCTGAGCAAATGGGTCCACTCCGCCTCAAAAGTCGCTTCGGATCACTGGTACTTTTCAGTCCTTCGTCGGCAGCAAGGAAGCCTTCAAAGTCGACCGATAACTTCTTAGATACACCACGCATTTGCATACCATTTAGAATGCAATGGCGTTGGGTTATCCTGGAGACGGTTCTGCTCCTCACACCATGTCCTGTGGAGCCTTTGATGGCTCATCAACGAATGTAGCCAATTCAAGCTCTCGCATACACGCTATTAGTCGGGCTGCGTTGCAGGTCTATTTGCGGCTCTAAGCAAAAGCTGAGTGCAGACTCACTCACTTGCTGGAACAAGAGATTTTTTGCAGTGGGCGTCACTGTGCTTTTTTCCTTGCAAGCCAGAAGACAGCGTCGTAGAAACTTACGGGAAAAGTCCGAACCAAAATTCTCCCTGTTGAACACCTCTTGTAAGTTGTTTCTTCACCTGGATCGTGGTGATTAGCTCACTGTCTTGTATCGTGATAAAAAAAAAATTATCGCTCCCTATCAACAGAGGCGAATTCATCATCCCCTAAATTTCATTTTCTCGCAAAAAGTTTGTCCAGTGGAGGTGAGTTAATGTCAGGATGCACAATGGAATAAGAGGTGAACAGAGCCTGACACTGGTGGTGCGAAGGGGGTATAGTGGAAAATGACACCTCATACCATGCACACGGTCCGAGGGTCAGATCTCAGTTCAGGCTAAAACAGTTAGGCCAACCAGGCCTTCCATTTCTCCAGTCTCGGTTCACTAGTACCAGAATCGTCTAGGAGAACGCTGACCTGTACATCAACCGCCCTCCACAAACTTTTGCCGGAGCCAAATTGCCCATAAAAGCACTACGATTCCGTCTGAAAGTGAAATGCGTGGCGTGCCTTGCATTGGTTATTGTGGCTTTGAACAGAATGGCCTTTGTAATTTATCTTTTTTTTATTTTCCCTACACCTTGGATGTTTTAGCGGTTTCAAGCTTCGCTATGATGCGTTTATATACATCTTTTGGAAAGGACTAGGCGATGTTTTCGAGAATATCAAGGGGGACAATGCTAGAGATCTGGTAATCTGTAGTTCGACAACGGGGGGGATTTTGCACTTTCACCTCTGCGCTACTTCCGGTTTGCATGTATCACTCTGGTGAAACCTGTGAACCATTGTGAAGCTGGAGCAAGCTCGTCAAACCAATATGGTAAAACCTGTCAACTCAAAAAAGGCTCTCTAGAAGGGTCGACAGGTCGATGGGAAGTAGCAAAAGGGCAAAACGCACCCCCCCCCCTCCTCCCCCGCCGTCCCCGTCGCCGAACAGTGCCGGTATCCACCCTTGCTTCATATCCAGCTTGGCGACTAAGTAAAGCCTAAATGTTCAGATTATGCTGCAATAGTATCTATGGAATGAGGAAGACTGCATAACCATGGCAGTCCTTTGCAATGGCAAGAACCTGGTTTCTAGGCCGAAAACCTGAAGAACGCCTTGAAAAGAGTGTCTTCCGTAAGCGCAGCTTTCCGATAGTCATAGGCTATGCCGTGCGGTGTGATATTTTTGCAACCGAATCGATTCGATTTCTAAGTCAATTAGACATTTCCACTTTCTGTGGACGGATAATCGACATCAAACTTGCTAAGGAGAACAGAAACTCCCACTTGGTCATTGGCCTACCCTGTCTGGCCTTGGCACAATTCACTGGAACATCCCAACAACCCATAGTGAAATGCGGCAGTATGGGAGCCTTTTTGAACTTTTCAACCACTTCATGGTCGGCTCTTCTATCTCTTCTTGGAAAAAGCAGAAACCCCCTAGGTAACTCACTGCTGCGCTCCTGACCCATTGCATGTTGCAGTCGCTTTGAAATGGACCAGTTTGTGGCGACATTTGTGGGGTAGCGTCGTTATGGGAGAACCCATTGTTCCAGCTCAATATGAGCTCATTTCCTTATGTATAGTGGTCAGACCAACAGCAGGAATTAGAAAAGACCAGTTTGAACGGAGGGATTCCAAAGGGAAATCGAATTATTGTTTATAGCCGATCATAATGCAAACAAGTTCTTCTGGAACAGCAATTCGAAAACGTCATAAATAAGCGGGCTATTTGTTCGTCATATAGATGTGGCGCAGTGCCGCTTGGTGGGGGCACCGGAATGATAACTCGGCTATGTTACACAGACCACTTGTAAAGGCCCTGTACTCAGCTAATCTTATACAGACCAAGTTGTGAAGACCTCTGAATTCCTGTGACCAAAGTGGCTCACTCCCTTTGTTAGCTTTACATGAGTTTGCAGTTCTAACCAAAGTCAGACTTGTTAGTTAACATGAATGAACAAAAAGATCTAACGAAAGTGCAAAGTGCCACCTCCAAGCCAAACAGCGCCATAGCTTTCAATGGAGCTGAACTTGCCGGTGAAGGCTTCGTACGACAAGCCCTGAACATTCCCCAATGTTTCGTTTGGGGGCGCGTTTTCAAACAACGTCGTACGGGGTGCCCTAACATGCATGAGGAAGGTGATCCGTAGTTGCACACGTACATACATTCTCCTTCCCTCCTTACCATTGAAATGGGCCGCAAAACCACATTTCTTGATACTTGATCAGAGGGTGTCTACCTCCCACTGGACCGCAAAATTTTGGAAAAATATGGCAAGAGGGTAGGAAGCAAAAGCTAGGGTTAAATGAAGGTTAGAAGTTAATCAATTGTCGTCCTAGAGGGGGACTTGGAAATCGCGCTTCTCAAGTCTGCGGAGAGAGAAATCGACAACGAAAGCAAAGGAAAGATGAGGAAGTTTTAGTGTCGGAATTAGAACCCAAAAGCCTCTACAGGAATATGCAAAACGATAATGCGGATCGAACCTTGTCCTACGGCCTTAACATACCCCAAACACCTAACAAGCAAAATGGTGTCAAAAAGAAAACGTACCCGCGGGACACCAACCCCATATTTTTCTCTTGAAGGCACTGTCCGCGATCAGGTATAGAAGTTGAAAATATGGCGTCGGGAGGGTAGTGTGGTCCGCGACAAACAACCTTGTACCGGTTTCGCGGCAAAAAATTGTAAGGGAGGGGCGCTATAGCGCAATATAGGTTCAGTGACGCCTCCTTTTTTCCAGTGACTCCGCCTCCAGACTCCGCCTTCAAGGCCCGCCTTTCAGTGAAAAACGAAGCTGCAGAATGAAAAAGCAGAAATCGTCACTTTTACAGTTGTAGAGTTCTTATCAGGAAATTAGCTGTGTGGATGGGGGCGCAGTGCTTGGAGATGGAGTTTCTTGGGCACGTATAAACTGGGATCGGAATGGGGTTCTATCTAGGGAAGTTGTCATATATTTCTGCTTTTTTCTTCACTATCGAATCACGCAGCACCTTGTCGTCTGTATGCAAGCCCCCAATCCGCTATCTGTGGTCGCGTGCTTTGCCTCTAATTAGATTACGTTTCAACGCCAATCTAAGAATGTTTTCTGAGGAGGAATCGTGAGAGTGCTCTGGAAGGAGCAAACGACTTCCATTTTTCACTGGACCCCGTGTTCACTCAAGTAAGCCCGCAAATTAGCAAGAGAAACGCGAAGCTTGTTTTGTTTTCTTTCTAGCCACAGTACGATTTTTTCGTGAGGGAAACGTGGAACTTACCCTTTTTTATTCAGCGCAATTTTTTTAAGAACTTACACCTTTTTTTCCGTGATTTTTTTCCATCTTTCTCGTACTAAAAAACTTTCACGGTTACAGTCTGCTCGTCACGCTGCATTCGTCAATGGCTTAAAACTTAAGAAAACCTTCCGATTCTTGTACAGAGCGAGGTTTTTGTTATTGTCGGCAGATGTGCAGGCGTTTAATTCCTGCTGTAACATCACTGTAACAAGAAGCCTTTTTTCCCAGCTCAAAGGTTCCATCGGAACGAACGTGACGAAATGATTCCAACCATATAAGGTTTTGTAAAGAAAAAGTGCTGCATTTGCTGCCACGATGGCCTCACGACAGTAATACAAACTAGTCAACCGCTCGTTCCTCGTATCATCCTCTTGAGATGCGCCCCGCATATCCTTCATTCTTCCAATAGTAGTTAGTTGAATGAATGGTGACCTAAAGCTTTGTAATTCTAGAGCCACTCGGCTGTCTGGAGAAGCAACTGCCTCACATGTTGCGCGTGCTGACGCTATTTCTGCTGCAAGGCACACACCCCCCTCCCCTCTGGTGGCTGGGAGAGGGGGAGGGGTATTTGGGATAAGAACAACTTATTTTGATAGTTATTTTTTTGTGTCACGGACGTTGTAAAAGGGAAGGAGACTGCGTATTTGTTTCGTTGTTGTGGAGATCGGAGGTCGATTCCCCTTCTTGACCTAAAAGGTTGTGGTTTTCTGACTTCTCGTGATCCGTTGATTTTCTCGTGTGTCATGTACACACACTCCCAACTCCACAGCTCGGTGGGAGGACCACACGGGGGGGGTTGTAACACAGCTCCTAAAAAAAGGTTTGGTGGGTGGGGCGCGCATCGCCACGGGACTTCGACTAAATCCCCAACTAGTGATGTGCCCTGTTTCGCGGGACGTTTACGTGTGACCGCGGCCTTTTTCAGTTCAAGGCTGGCGTCACACATCATGTGTGTCACGCGGCAATATGGGGGAGGATTCTCAGTGCCACCACGCTGTGTGGCCACCAACATGGCACCACAGTCTTTCTCACCGAAATTGGTGTAACTTCGCATTCGGTGGTCTTCAAGAATCGTGATCATGACTATGATATTCGTTTTCGATGCCTGCGATTTGGCGCAGCCAGGCGCCAATTTGACGCGAAATGTTGCTTCATGGCGTCGAATGGTGCCGGCTTCAAAAACGGATGCTGTATTCGCAAGCAGAATCTTCAATCACCCCCCTACCCTCCATACGCATATTTTTCATATTGAATTTGGTGAGAAAGGCCTTGGCGCCAACTGGTGCCCCAATAGCCCCAGATGGAGCGCACACTATAAGAGTGGGGTGGGTCACAGTCGCGATCGGGGCACCAAAGGGCGCCACTAGATCAGTCTGTAGTGAACTGTTTCAGGTGCGATGCATTTCAGGGGCATGATAGGTTTATGAGTGACCTGCACTCCAGAATAATGGTTCACAAATGAACTATTATAGCTTTTCATAGCCCAGCTATAAGCAGGAATTCGTACATCTACATGGATATCTAAGGATTTGCGCGATAGTCAGAACACAGAGGATTTTTAGCTTCTAAAGATTGTGACACTCCATGTGTACCACGCGGCCACAGAGAGCTGTCAACGTGTGACACACCATGTGTGTCACGCCGTCCGGAGTGCGTGAAATGAAAGGACTTCGCAAGCAAAACCAGTGCGTGCTCGGAATGAGCTGTGATTGATGAAAATCAGAGTTACTGTACATCATTCTGTGCCAACCATGTTTTGGATCCCTACGAATCTTAGCTGCTAAGAATCCTGGAGAAATGGAGACGTGTAACGATTTCATGATAGGAATGTTGTTTAAGTGTAGCCAGTCTGTGCAATGGTGGGTCTGGGAAGGGGGCGCGTTTGAAGGGCGTCACAGTGCTTGGCATTGATCCAACTTGATATTTTCTACATTTTTCAGTCAGAATCACGCAAACGTTCAATTCGTATTTGGCTCAGTCATAAGGTTTTTAGTACATGCGCGACCTTCGCAACTAGGTTGTGAAAGCCAGACGCCCTACGGATTGATCTTCATGCAATCTAAAGGATTTTGGTTCCGCCAATTCTATGTTCATTATGAAACACCTCAAAGAAATCTCTGACTTCTACCATGTCCTTTTGCCAATGGTTTCAACTCTGGTCACTACGATCAACCAGATTTGAACCACGGTGGGCCGGTCAGAAAGGACCATTCCATGATTTGATGCCTTTGCTAGGTCTCGTTCGGAATATGTGCACAAGCTTTGTCGTCAACAAAGTAGTCCTTGCCCTCTTTTCCTCCTCAACCAGCAGAAACACGATCCAGTTCAGGGCGGCAGACTTTAGTCGTGACAGTGGAGTTTTTTGAAGCAGCAACCAGTAAGCGGTTTGTTTACAGTTTCACCTGGAATCAAGCATTGTTCCATTGTGATAGAGTGATTTGCGAACGTTTTGTTTCGCAGTGGTTCTGCTAGAGGTATATTTTCCCTCAACATACTCAATTTGTTATAGCAATAGAGGTTGCCTGCTTGATGATGAGAATAAGCGGCCAAGTGTTGGCATCAATTTCACAGTTCTGCCACAGTGTCTGTAACCACTGACCTGCATTTCTCGTTGCGATTCCGTGACAATCCATCAAATTCCAGTAACCATGTCTTTGGGTCTGGCTGTTCCGGGAGCTTAGGGAAGTTCATACAGGTATCATCTTGGAGGATGATGGCAACTTGCATTCATTAGAAATTCACAATATTCCGCTATAACGTAGCGGATAGCGCCAGCTCGTGTCCCGTGAAAGTCATGACGGGTTCAAACTCCCGCCTGAGGGTTCGACTTTTGCCCATAACTCAGCATTCTTGTGAATATCCCCATAGTTTTCAAGGCTATCAAAGGAACAGTCCGCGATGACCTATGAAAATGCAAATGATTGTGTGGGAGGTTAGCGCGGTCCCGGTGAGCAAGCTTGTGCCAGATTCGAAAGCTGTAAGGTAAGGAAGTTAAGAATCAACGTTGCTTCAGCGACACTTTCCTTTCTCTGGTGACTCCGCCTCCAGACTCCGCCTTCGAAGCCCGCCTTCCAGTCAGATGCCGGCATGCGTGAATGCACAAGAAGCTGGAAAGGGACTGAAGAGGCTTATTAGCTTTTCGCGACGTCGATGCCTTATCTTTCTCTCTTCACCAGAGACGACGTTCACTTGTTAAGATCTCCTCTTTATTCCATCAGCATTGAATAAGCTCCTCATTGTGGCCTGTGCCTTCAAGATGACTTGACATATAATCGCGATAAAAGTGGAGATTCCTTGATAAATTGCAGGCAATAAGTTTTAAACCCTCAATCTAATCAAATAGGGGAGCAGTAATTATCATATTTTACTTCAGTCTAGATCTAGATATTTCTCAATTAAAGGCAGCGCCCGCGTTCTTGATGAGTTATGGGGCTCAGACAGTGACAATAAGTTAGCAAGTAGTGCATTAGTGAAGTAAAATGCAAAAAAATCATCGGATATGCCCTATATAGGACCCCACGCCGAGCTGAGGTTGTACGTGCTTGAGGCGAAGAGAAGGCGCGGCCGCACGAGTTCTCACTTGTTGGTATCAGCTGTTTTCCCTTATCACCTCACTCTCACCATTCGAAGTGGAGAGAGTTGGTAGCGGAACAACCGCACCATCAGGCAACCATTAGAAATGAAGTTGGTCGCCAGGTGGGCGGGGTGGCCGACTCTTCACGAGCGGGCGCCGCTATTCTCTCGCATTTTTGAGTTGCGAAACTAGTACGTCCACCATCCTCATAGGGTGAGCTACGATATCCAAAGAGGGCGTGGAAACATTAAATGAACGCGGGCGCTGCCTTTAAATGCAGTGGGCACGATGACTGGGGCGGGCGGTTACTGCCAACGTAACTGGTAGAAGGGCTACGAAAGGGAGGGAGTTTGACCGCACACGACTCATCCCTTTCACGAATGATGCTGGCAGCGGCCGCCCACCCCTAGCCATCGTGTCCACTGCCTTCAATTTGAAGTTACCATTTTTGAACCTGCGCAAACAAATCCTGAACATTCTGCAGCATCGCCGTGTTGACGTCGTACTCATAATGCCGTAGTAATCGAGCCTGCTCGGGATTATGAGCAGTGCCGGAAGACATAATTGCAGAATTCATGGTAGACCTAGTGTAAGAAGACCCCTGACGAAGGGAACGGAGAGTGGGGGAGCGGGCATTTCGCTGCTTCACATTTTCTTGTCGAGCCATCAAGCAGAGACTTGTGAAATGTGGTGAAGCAATGAAGAGGAGGCGGGCAAGAGAATCGTAAATTGCCGCTTCGTCGCGCGCGGCAAAGGGCGCGACGTTTCCTCAATTTGCACTACCCTTTCGAGGAGCATCGGATTTCATGTAGACAAGGACATGGTAGACACTTATGTCTATTTTGTCATACATTGTCTATTCGACGAATACCACTTGAAATCGTCGTCTTTAGCAGGCGCGACTCCCACTAACGCAGCGAATTACGATTCTCTTGCCACATAGCCGCGCCTCTGCCACATACTACACATACCCGTTTGTAGGAACTGCTTGTATGCTTCTGTGAAGAATGAGTGAAATCGTGAAGCAATGAACACGACAATGGGAAGCAGAGAAAGTGCAAAACGCCACCTCCCCGTCGCGGAGCTGCTGCGACCATTTTTCATCTTTACATGTGTTTCGGGAAGAAAGTTCTAGAACAAGTTGCAAAAGCAACAACGTGCATCAGCGTGTGAGTGGCGCAAAATATTTCCGGTAACCTTCATATGCCTTAATCGAATCTTCACCGAAACATTTGTGCCCAACTTTCTTCGCACAGGAACAGTTCCCGCTAACTTCTCAAGTTCAGCATCCATGAATTTTACTAGCGCCGGCACCGTTTGTCTTTGAAGGCGGCGCGCGTTATGTCATTTTTTTCTGCGAAGATAAATCTCACTGATCGCCATGAATTTATTGCTAGGAAGGGGCAAGGTATGTCTCTCTTAAGTATTTTGAAAGTTTCGGACGCACAGTATCATAAATCTTGGTTGTGTTAGTGGCATCAGAAAAACATCTCGCATACCGTTACAGTATTTCACAGTATTTCATGGCTTTCGCCAGGACGCAGCCCAGTTCACTAGCATCAGTAAATTGGATATTACGAAACGGAACAAATACTGCGTGCTAGAGGATGTGGTGTGCACTCCAATAAAGAATCGTTCGGGTCGGAACAAGAGAACGTCTCTCCCACGGGCATGTGGTCGT
>MU939313.1:0-11025 GCA_036418165.1 Cooperia oncophora
CGCTTTCTGGGACAGGTCTGTAATCAGACCACAAGATTGATCTCCTTCCACTAGAACGACCAACACAGCAACAGCTAGCGTGGCCACGGGACCACATGGCTGCATACTTCTGCTGAATTTTAAAGCAACTTCAAAAAAGCCATTTTTGCTATGGGATAAACTGAGGGCCAATTTTTGTTTAGCCTAGTCTAAACTTCAGCAAAAGGGATATCATTTAATGTAAAGCGATTCCCTCCAACGCTAGATAATGTGAGTCCTTGCGACTTGTGGATATAGGACACCGAAGGTTGGAAGGCAGTAGCAGGTCAAAAATTGGAACAATCCAAGAAATGGCATTTGTAGCTGCTTAGGCTCACTTTTCTACCTTTGCCCTAATTATAACATGATAGAACAGCATCTTATAGCTGACATGACAATAATAATAATTTGGGACCCCGCAGCCAATTAGTACCAGACTCTTCTGAAAGGATTAAAAACCCTGACGTTCAAGTCTGATGGGATGAGTGCCGCATTTCCAAAAGTGATCCATCAACGGCGAGGCTTTGTTTTTTTCGAGATTTTGATGGAGTAAAATTGCGACTCGTTCTTCTAGTCGTCGCGGTACTAGGATCTTTTTGACGGTGACATGGCCGTCGGTCATGAGTTCGTCTCCCTTGGCTTATCAAACTAGAGATCAGCTGGGTATTCTTTTTCTGGGCTTTCACCTGTTTTTGTTATGTTCCACAGTCTTATGTTCATTACGGAGCCGCTGTGGCCCTTGAAAATGACCCAATACCCATCCAGTGTGGTAGCGTGTTCTATAGAGATATTCTTTACCATTCCGCCAAGGCAACCAGCTCAAATCTTTAATAGATTTTTCAGACGTTTAATCTGAGATAAAAAGTTCTCATATGCAGTTTGAAAGCCCCACGAAGTTGCTGAAGAGTGAGCGATCCGGGCTCGTTCTAATTTACTAAGTGGAGTGAGGAGTGGGAGGGTGCAGCCTTAAATTCTTGGAACAAGGGACCTACATGAGGCCGACGGTAGCCGTCCATTCAAAATTCTGGAGGAAACTGAAACTCTTCTGAACAAGGTAATTTTACGCTCATAGGTGGAATCGCATTCTCTTCTCAGTAGAAGTGTACCGCATCACATTTCTCACCGTTCCCACTGCTCTTCGCCAAGATGTGTAATTCGTGGAAGGATTACAAATTCGTAGAGTTGAACTCATGACGTCTCATCTTTGAGGATTTGTCTACGCGAAGAGGGAGGTCTTGTTTGGTTGGTGTAGAATTTTCCGCATCGCTGCCGCCCCTGACTATATACACCCTCTTGATAGCTGACGCAGTTATGTCTTTATTCCCCTTCTCCTTCCTAGGAGGATCGCATTGAAGAACTTAACTCTCTGCAGATGACCACCTTGCACCCTGATTTCGCTACGTTTCTCTTCTGAGGCCAACTTACATCAGGGTTGGTCCATCGCAAATCATTGCTATCTCCCCTCATCTTCCCTTCTCGCCCCTTAGAAGATTTAGTCATTATGAACAGAATGTGCTTCAATGATGGACCTCGTGACCTGCGAAACATTGTGGTCTGCTCAACGCACCCATTAAACAATCATCTCACTGAACTAAAATACATTCCTCGACAGTGAAAGTTGACCCAAGTCATGACTAAGTAGATTACCAGACACAATTAGTCTTCATAACACTATTAACGTCCTCTGTCCTGCAGCTATGCAGTATACATCAATGCTCAACAGCAACATAATTTCTTTTCAAATACATTCATCTGGTTCTTACCATTTCTCCCTTATTTTAGTGCTTTGCCATTCCGACAACCTGGACCTTAGTTGGCACATTTCAGACCTTTTTCGTCCGCTTATCTCTTCAACAGCAAGTTAACTGCTACATACACTTCTGTGAGGTGTACGTCTTTATTGCCCACCACTGTTTTCAAAACCAGATTGTCCGAGGATACTGCACCGAGCATGCCCCTCAAGAGCGCATTCATACTTTGCAGCTCGAGTGCGTGACTAGCACGAAGTAGGCACTCAAAGCGCGACCTACCAACCTGCTCTTGAACTGCTCTAATAATTCGGGGTCCAGCGATTCAGCCGGCTAATTGCCAAATTACGTGATTGTGGATCGCGCGAGTGCAAATTACCGCGCCCTATCGCTAGTTGTTGGACCGCTACCACTGTCAATTCCGTCACATTCAAAAAAGCAGTTGATTAACATTCCTGGTGTGTGGGAGAACTACTGGGGTGAAGGGTCAGATTCCCAAAGCATGTCACAGGATCGCTTGAATCTTCAACCATTTAACCCCGGCACGTGCTGTCGCTTGGAAAAATCCCGGAGAACATGACCCTCTCCGTAATTTCCTCCTCTGATCCCCCCTTCCACTTTCCTCGCCGCCCTACCACACTACCTACCTTCTTCCTATATTTTCCAACTTCCTACCCCTTTTTCCAGCCAGTTTTTCTGGATTTCGGAATTTTCCGAGAATTCTTCACTAGTTCTCCCCAAAATTTTGCTGAGAGGAGGGGGTTTGGGGGAGGGAGATATATAGCACATGCGAAACGGGAAAAATAGCGAAAATCAACATTCGGGGAAATTTTTCAATGACCCCTCCCCCAGCTACCAAATACGACCCTCGCGGGGATACCCAAAGTGCGAAGTGGTCTGTCTTTAGCTATGGATTCGGCTCTACTACAAAGGACACTACACTGTTTGTACCTTTTTGCCACATTGGCAAACAAATTACTTTTTGGGTCACACAGTGTTAATTGATGTAGTCATACAGAAAAGTGTTATGTAATCGAGTTCGCTGCGAATGATGGGGTGTTGCTGCCAACCTCTTTCTTCATGAGTCTTGCGGCAAGCGGCTAACTGTATCATGTCCTTCGTACTAGTCGTTTTCTACGAGTTACCCGCTCCAACATTTGGAGAGGAATGGGTAGCGGCACGCCTGAAGGCATCCGCACGAACCAACGTATATAATCGTCCGTTTTTTCTCAAAATGTAGGGAAGACAGTGGGGCGAGGAATCGGCCCTCCCTCTCCCTTTGGCTAGGTGCCTACGATTCATTCTCAGCACGAATCTCTACGTTGTCAGCCATGTACGTGAAAATGTACAAGATGTGAGTGCGTGGGAGAATCCTTATGAAGCCGTTGGGAAAAATCATTCAAAAGTTGAAGATGAAGCTTTAGGCGCTGACCAATCCTCTTTCGGAAAGTGCCACGCAATCTATTCACTCATGGTCAAAGTAACAGTGGCGAACTGAAGTCAATTACATGAGCCTGTGCAATGGTTTGCGGAAGCCAGTCGATGCACAGCCTTTTCGCTGCTGTTGCTGGGGCGTGTCGGGGGACTAGGTTTGGAGCCGCACCAGCCGGTTCCTTAGCATTAGTGGAAGCTGCCACTTCTAGAAAGTTCATTCCATTTCACTCGGAGTCCTAGTGGCATTCTGAAAGCTGGCAAGCGAGCACAATTGGTAGAAAACGGGCTGTCGCTGCGTCAAACCCAACCCCTCACCTTCTGCCCCAGCATTTGCAGCGACCAAAGCTGGGTAAGCGTCTTTTAACGAAAAGCTCCACTTCCAGATAAGCTTTACGTCTACTGCTGACAGTATGATTTTATAGACTTTCCTAATCTATACCTGAGGGAATGAAAGTCTTCACGATCACATGACCGATCGCCAGACTTTTTTTGGCTTTCTCTTTGCTTACTCCAAAACTATTGCCCTGTCTGTTGGTGTATAAGTGAGTAGGACGCTTCGCCTCGAGCGCCGCAAATTTTTTTCTGACTTTCCTTCTGCGTATTTTGTATAATAGATTTTGTCGATGTAAGTAATAATAATTGAATAAGCGGAATAAAAAGTGCGGAGAACATTTGAAAGAGTGAAATCCGCAAAAAAGTCTAAAAGAGCAGTTCCACTTGTAGAAACCTTTCAAGCGCGTTTTCGCTTGCGTCCATATGTCCATGCGAAAAAAAGCGCCCTACACCAATAAGGTACTTTTACGCAAAAAAAACGCAGGATTACTTGTAGAACACCGTCATGAGGCGTCGTTCCTGACCACGGTATCCGCGTATCAAATCCGTCGACGTCGACCAAGCATTTCGCCCTCTTGGGATCTGTTGTTGAGCCTGACTCTGCAGGCGACCATACGTGATAAATTGAGTTCCAACCTCAACGCTTCTAGATTCCTTTTTTTTTTTTTTTTTGTTTTTTCCCTGTCGGATATGGGGCGTCAAAATTCTAACACCTTTTCAAATATGAAACGAAAACAAAACTTCTCAGTTAAAGGTCTTTTGATTTGGAAGAAAGGCAATATTAGAAATTTTCTGGGGCAAATATTGATGGGAGCCACCTCCAACGCTCAAAAAGATGGTGGATTGCGGGATCGTATCAGAGCCGTTCTCATGTTTTTTTTTTCTCTTTCACCGCTATCTGCTGTTAGAGCTTTTCCGCTTTCCTGGAAGTTTGATGCATGTTTCTTTCGACATCTCTCTGAACGCCACTTCATGCACTTTTAGTCCAAGAGCCGTGCTATCTGATTTCAACTCCTGAAAATAACATCCCGCTAGAGGGAATTAGGGGGTTTGTCTGAGGAATCGTCCAGAAATTGATTAGTGTGACCGGCTATTGAATTAGTCGGGACGTTGAAATTCTTCGAGAGTAGGGCATCTTTTCAAGGAGAAAAGCCTTTGTTTTCGCGATTCATTCGCCATCCTGCCCCACTCATGAACTCGGCTTAATTGAAGACGATAAATGCGTGAACGAAGGGCTCTGGGTCCCAGACCAAAAAGCGGGCCTACCGTCTTTTATATAGCGGCATCGCTCTTCCATCAACTCTATTTTGTGCCTTTCGAGGGCACTGTCAGAATAATACATAGGCCGCAAGAAAAAAAAAACTTGTGAATCAAGCCGCGACCTGCGCGCTTTTCCCATGATTTTATCCTATAAATTTTTTTGAACTGCATATGAAAACCTCGTTGCTGAAAATAAAATGTCAGTATGCCTGAAAAGCCTAAGTAAAGCGAATAATTGATCGATTTGGAGGCCAGTTGCGCGACAAAATTTGGTTGCTCGTTCAAATGCTGAATAGGGCGCATATATAGGTGGGAAATGCGAACGAAAGAACGGAGTGAAACGCTCAAAATTCTTGGCCGCGAAAAAATTGAGCCTCCGTTCTCATGTGATAGAAACTTAATTTCTTGGACGAGTGGTCCCTGTAAGTAATCAAAAGCCGCCTTACCAAAGATACGGCTGCCATATGTGTGCTCATATACCCATGCAGCATCACGGCCGCTTCATACCAATCCCTTTGCTTCACAAGTTGCTTAGCAAATGAACCGATAAGAGCGTCAGGAACGGTCGTCTACTTGTGAGGCGGGCGGGCGTTTAGGGTCGGAGACATGTCGCTGGCTTAGATAGGGCCTATAATGGCACCTCCACTTGGAGGAAGAATTATGTAGCACTTTGCTCAGAGTCGCGGAATGCCCCTGTCAAGCGTATTATCTCCCTACTCCCCTCTCGTCTTGGGGGATTTATCGTGCCAACTGCCTTTAAATCCGTTGCCGAGACAGAATTTGGAAGGTATAGAGATGGGGCCGTCTGCCGCTTCCAGTTTGCATATTGGATCGTTTTCCGGAATTTCTGACTCTTTCGAATGACGCACTAAAAAACAAAGGGCAGAAGGGAAGCGAACACTCAAGAAAGTGTGTTCCTTCTTCCGATAGACCAAGTGGGACTAAAACATGAGCATCACAGAACTTTGAGGGTTCGTGAAACAGAAGCAAATTGCACATCAAAAAAAAAACTTCGTAGACAGGATGCTTTTAGAGCTATCACTCTTCAGGTTGCTGCACGCATTTAACTTCCATCTAAAGTCGTACATCGACCTTTTTTCTTCTTAGACGAGACTAGTGCTGATTGGGCTGCGTTCATACTTTGCGGCAGCGTCCACTAGGCAACCACAAGCGCTGCGAAGGTCCGTCGTCAGCGTTATTTTACCGATTTAGCCGAAAGTACGGATATCAGTCTAGGCGTAGTGCCAATACGTCTGCCAGCATCCATTAGCGTCTTGTATACTCTGCGATCTGGAGCAGGAGAGTATGGGAATGGGGAGGGGGGCAAAGAGAATGGGTAGCCAAACATTGCGATTACGGCATTCGTGAAATTGCCAGCGTATGTAACACCCGTACAATCGCCGAAAATCACAGAATTTAATGGTACTGGAACGGTGTAGTGTAGTTGCACGAGACGGTTTGACCACACGCCTAGGCGAGGTCAATTTTGGCAACGCTTATCCAGTCTACTCTGCGCTACTCCCACATACTCTCTATTCCCGATCGGTGGTAAACACTGGTGAACGCTGGTAGACGCTAGCAGACGCTCGATCAATATCCAGACTTTCCTAGTCGCTGACGCTGCCAGGCGCTCGGAACACTGGTAGTCGCTGGTGGACGCTAGTAGACGCCGGTGAACGCACCTTAGTTTCCCGCAAGGCGTGCGAAGCGCTCATTTGGCTTTAACGGGCAGCAGATTCGGGATTTGTAACCCTAGACGAATTTTGATACTGTCGCTGTTATAACAATACTATGCCTTAGTTTCAGACCCATAACACTGGCATCTTTAAGAAGAGAATATTAATAGAAAAATGGAACAATGAAAATTGCTGGGTCTGTTAAAGCTCCGTTACAAAGTTTTTTTCCCACGCGAAGAAGCAATTCAATGCGCAATCAGTCGGGGCGGTCGTCAGCAGGAATGAAGTGAGCCCTTTTGTGGCAACTTATACCAGTGGCTGCTTTTCAACTGGGTGGTCACTAATCAATCATTGAGTCAAAGACGTTCTCCTTCCACCCTTCCTGACACCGCCCCGACTGATTGCATAGATATCGACTATACGCGGTCCAGTACGCCATGTGTCAAGAAAAAAAATGACAGCGAATAACACCTCGATGACGTGCCTTCAGACGTCACTGACAATGAAACAACACAGGGGTTTCTTCGTCGTGTTATGTGATACGCCATCTCATAAACATGTTACATGACACTTCTTCTCCTCTCTAGACAAGTAGTGAACCTGTGCAGCACCTGCGATAAAATGTGCACTTCAAGAGAATGTGTAAATGTTGAAATGTGATGCACAAGTTTTCGATGCTACGACAGCATTCTGACAGGATTTCAGGGGAGTAACTAGGCCAAAATGTGGGAATCGATCACACCTTCGCTTTGTACAGGAATCTGGCTACTCAAGGAAGGTGGGAAGGTGTGACCACCTGACGACATGTAAAGAGGGGGAGGGAATTTTCCCAAAATATGACCCTTATCTGTTGTGCAAAGATGGGTTCTAAAGTTCTGACACGCCTCCAATCACCCATTATCACTCACTGCGTAGAAGGGAACCAAACATGGTGATATAGTGAAACACCAGCGATAACTCTGGTAATTACGACTAGTATCCTGACGCTAAAACTAGCACTGTGGACAAGATAACAGAGGCCGGGGCAAAAAGTGACGTTTCAACGGCGGGTGCGTATTCCTGCATCGACGCTGCTCTCTTGGCATACATCATTGCCTCCCTTTCGTGTGCGCGCTTTCGCCGCGTCCGCAGTTGCGCCCTTTCTGCCTTCTGATATGGTTTTCAGTCCTTATTGAACGTTAAAGGTAATTCCCGGGACCACAGTTCATAGGTAATACAGTTCAAAAATAGAATTGCCGTGTGTTTGTTGACTTATTGAAGAAGAAGGAAGCACGAAAAAGCGCCCGGAATAAGACCCTCTTTATTGCAATTGATCATGATCACCGGACGAGCGTAAGGTGGTCAAGATCAATTGTGAATTGCGAATACACTGATAAGAGACGAGAGAGGCCAGAAAACGACGGGCGAGAGAGCGCAATGGCAGTCTCACAACGACACGGTCACTGGAGGCCGGCATGGGCCTATCGGGCGCAAATGGGCCTAAAACCTGAGCGCCCTGCGTTTTGCTTGCTGTTTTTCAACTTTTAAAAGCAGCATAGCCTCTGACGTTGCCTGCTTGACCATCGTGCACGGTTATGAGAACCTAGCCTTAGTTTATCGCGGAACGTGCCTTTGAGCCTTGAGCCATTCCTCCGCATACCTCATACCTTAACCATCTCACTCCTGAATGCCTCAATATAGTTCCTCTTCAAAAAAACCGATTCAGGCCAGGTCGCGATGATGGTTCCGAAATGAACAGTCTACGAACCTCCTAAAGTCAACCTCTTCGGACGCTTCAATTTTGTGCTTTCCTCTGCGCTCTCTCATCAGCAGGTCCTTTCGGGACCACTATGAGTTCACCAAACTTCTCACTCATGGCAAGTGGCTCATCCACTCCGGACTGTTAATCCCTTAAAGAATGCTTTCCCATGGATTGCCGCATGTTCTTTTGCAGTTCTCAATGCTGTCACGAGCTGTCTGCATACAGTTACAAGATTTCGTGACAGGGCCATGCACGAAGGTTCAGGTTTCCATCGCGTAACCTTCGGGGGGGAAGGGGGCACTGGCCCGCCGTAAGGCTGCGTTTATACTTTGCGGTAGCGTCCACCAATGTCCGCCAGCGACCATCAGAGGAAGCGTAATACAGCTGATCCCTCCTACTTCCACACACTCCACTACTAGTTTCTGGCGGACGCTGGTAGACGCTAGATTGATATCCCTACTTTCCTAGTCGCTCGAGACGCTGACAGACGCTGGTGGCCTCAAGTAGACGTGTAGACGGTGCCGTTCGCTAGATCAATACCTACACTTTCCAAGTAGCTGACGCTGACGGACGCTTGAAACGCTATTGGACGCCGTTGGTGGTTGCTAGACGCTGCCGCAAAGTACGAACGCAGCCTAATAAAGGTGGGATTTTGTTGCTGGCTGACTTATGTAGTAACTGACCATTCCTCATTTACGGAGAAACGGCTACCTTGAGAAAGGCTATCGTGTCGAAAAGTTATACCGGACATAAGGGCTTTCACATCGAAGAAGAACTTCATAAATGAGCTAGCAAAAAGCGTTTGCAAAAAGGGAAATGCTGGAGAACATACTGTTCTTTTTTGGGAATAGGAGGCATTGAGACTTCGAAAAGTTCCTCCATAGCGCAAGCTGATAACATTCTTTTCTCTCCGCTTCCATCTCATCACAGTGATACAGATGCAAAAAAAACTTGGAACAAGCTAAAAAATCGGGATTTCTATCAAATTATTTTTCGATTTCCCTTGGCTTGTGTGGATATAGATAAAGTAAGCCTCGAAGAACTGTTCCCAAATCAGTAAAAACGCCCCTAAGCAAGCGCGGAAATACGTGAGATCTAGGTTCCGGCACCCAAGGTCAGCATCAGGATGACAAAATGACTGAGTAAAGGCCTTCACCTCAACCCCATCAGGCATCTTTGAGATGACTTGAAGCATGAGTCAAAGGAAAGAAGATCGTCAACACGAGTGAGCAGTTCCATGCATTCAGGAAATTCGGAGTCGAATATCCTTGGATACCACTGAAACTTTTGTGGATTAAATTAACGCTGCAACATAATCAGAGCGCTAATATAACTTTCTTTCGCGAATTTTTCCTCCTGCTTACCTTCCTAATGTTTTTGCTATTGAATAATAGCTTCAGTACTGTGTGAAACGCGATTTTGTGGCTTGTTCCAAGTTTTTTTTTTACGCAGCAGTAGGTTGAAAACATTTATTCGAATTCACCGCTATTTTTGCCTATTTCGGACACTATCCTGAGAGCCAAAAGTGCAAAAGCATCGCCCATCAAATCATCCTCTGGTGACGCCGTTGCAGACTAATTCAGGAAATTTCTTTTGAAGAGCGTGTGGCGAGAAGTGCTTGAGCGGAGTGTCTTGGGATTTGCATCGCATCGCCGGTCTCTTCCTCCGTGGAATCTGCGCTCTTTTTTCCTTGACGAGTTCAATATCCGGAATCATATTTCATTCGGTTGTGATGTAATTTAAGCTAGTGAATAGGAGACTAACAACGGCTTCGCCAGAAGCGAAGAAGCATAAGGCGCACAGCTTCAACGGAATAATGAAAAACTATATAGAATACAGATTATTAAGAGCTCTTGGTAGTTGCGGCTGTATAGTCGTTTTCAATTCAAATTTTCATTAGGTGGGTTAGGAGAGATAGCTCGGCTTCCGTTCTGCACGTGCCCTCAGACGGAAACTAAAGCGATTAACCCATGACCCCACATGATAGAAAAGGATAGGGTCTTCTCCGCCCCCTAATCCCTCTGTGGGATGCGGCACGCATTCTACTTCCATTCAGAATCGTAGTGGCTTATTGAATGCGATGTGGCCTATACAATGACTTGCGGGGGCCAGCCGATGTACAAGTCAGTGTTTATCCTCCCAGACGAATCTGGTACCGTCCCCGGGGGTAGGAAGAAGGCTTGGTTGGCCTGGACGGGAATCGAGCCGGATATGAACCCAGGACGGCACGAGTGGTAAGCGCGCCACTTTGTCACTACACCACCTCCGCATCTCTATTAATCTTAGGAAACGTAGGTCATGTAATGACGAATGGCGCTGCTTACCTTGCGCGGTAGCACACGTAATCCGGGGATCAAATCTTGGGTCAGATCCAGCCCGAGCCAACCAATCTCTTCATTCATTCGATCAAGAACTCTATGAAGGATCAATTTAGAAGGATGAAATCTTGATTTGTATATCGGCTATACCCAAACAAGCCGTAGCCTTGACCAGATCAAGTGCAAAAAGTCACTATAATGTAGAATGAAAGCAGAGCAGAATGCGTGGCACATCACAAATAGGCATCGATCTGCCTTGGGACTTTCATAATTTTTTGAATCGGTGCGAATGTCGCTAGGGCGTTGAGAATGAGTGTTCTTCAGGAATTCGTTTCATCAAAGCTTCTGCTCAGGAGATGCAGACGCGATTTTTTCTTCCGCGCTTTCAATCCCTAGCTGCTCAATTTTTCGGCACACTTCTCACCAATAGCCGTGCGTGCAATCGTCTACTGGAACGTAACCGTTCAGTTTTCAATCTCCACGCTTTAACCACCACG
>MU939314.1:0-12537 GCA_036418165.1 Cooperia oncophora
ACATTTGTGGGCGGGTGGTCGTGGCGGACGTTCGTTTCGGCATGTTGTAGCTTCATAGGCCCTTATAAGGGCACCTCCTTGGGAAAAGGCGCTATGCAGCGCCTGCTCAGGGTCGCGGAATTCCGTCCTGCCAGGCGTATTAATCCTACTCGTCTTGGGGGATTTATCGTGCCAACTGCCTTTAAAGACAGCTCCCGCGATAAAAGTGTCAAGGATAATTGCTGATCAATTATGAAACAGTAGCTGATAAGTAATTCCTCAATGAAGGAAAAAAGCAACAAGAGCCCTCAAGAACACCACAAACAAAATTGCTCCCTTACAGTTACACCGCCCTGCGGTCCGTGGGCAACCCCTGGCTCACAAATCGCTTTATGGCATTTCCCAGTAGTGGACAACATCCAATTCAAAGGAAAAAGAATATGCTCGCCTTAAAGAGGCCGCGTTCATACAGACGGCATCCGCGGCATCCGTGGCCTCCGCGGCCAGGCGCGAAGCGTATGCGTCGCGGCCTCTTGATGGGGACGCTGGAACGCAATCAATACTAGTGAAAAATGAGTTTCAGCTGATCTGGTTCAACTGGTCCCAACAAATGGGAACTCAACTGCAGCAAAATTTCGCCCCTTGGGGTGTCCCTTTTTAACACATTGGCGACAAGGCGCCTTTTCGCCACGTGCGTGCTGCCGCGTGGGACAAAGCAGTTTTTCCCTATTTTCGAAGAATGCGCATAAATGCTAGGGCGTTTATACGCCAAAAAAATTGAAGAATGGTCAGAAATTATTGCAGAAGCTGGTAAGGCTTCGCTATTTCGTTTACTTTCAAGATAAACCCTAAAATTTCATGAAATACTCTCGCCTCCAATGATCCAGGCTGGACGCTGGGGAAAGGTCGCAAAAAGGAATATTTTTGCGCCAGACGGTCGGTAAAGACCTGATTACTTCGACATCCAGATGTCTATTGTTTGAAAGTTTACCTTATCACATTAGCTATCTGCATGTGGAATTTCCAAATGTGTCTTTTTTGTGTCTTCAATTACAGCATGATTATCAAGTTCCGAATAAGTTTCGGCGTCCCAACCAAGAGGCCGCGACGCGTACGCTTCGCGCTTGGCCGCAGAGGCCGCGGCCTCTGCGGAATTTCCAAATCGATACGTATACTTTGCTTGCTCTGAAAATTCCGCAGAGGCCACGGATGCCCGCGGAGCGCCGCGGAGGCTGCGGAAGGCCACGGCCTCCCGGGCCCTCTGCGGAATTTCCAAATCGATACGTATACTTTGCTTGCTCTGAAAATTCCGCAGAGGCCACGGATGCCGCGGATGCCGTCTGTATGAACGCGGCCTTACAGTTACACCGCCCTGCGGTCCGTGGGCAACCCCTGGCTCACAAATCGCTTTATGGCATTTCCCAGTAGTGGACAACATCCATTTCAAAGAAAAGAATATGAAAAACAACAAGCAAAGACACGAACGAACAACACTTAAAAAGAGGAAAAATTGAAAAATCTGGCGTTCTAATTTGGGGCTACGTGGGTGTGCAGCTTTTGGTGCATGTCGAGCTTTTGCACCACAGAAATTGCATCATTCGTGATTTTTACGCGTTTTACCTTACGAGATGGGTTGCAGTTGACTGTATGTGCTCCCAATGAATAAAATGTGATGAAGGAGAGCAGAATTATTTATGGGCACGAGCGCGGTCAGCAAAAAGTACATGCAGTTCCGATTAATGCCCGCCGTCCCAACAAAGAACAACTGAGCGGCTCTCCGTCAGAGGGCAGCTAGCAAGTAGGGCAACTGAGCGGGCGTTAGAACTAGAACTTTGAGCGGCTGTACGCTCCTCGCTCACTGTGGAGTCGCGAGAGTGGGATAGTATCTAGCTTGGGGGCTGAACTACCTGCACAAGGAAGGACGACCATGTACTACTTGAGCGCGGGGGCTGTCTTTGAGCACTATGCTGTTCCGTTCCGTATCATCTTCGTAATCAGGACCCTAACTTTCCTGTCCAATCCTATTTAACGTCCAGTGGTTGAAACAGCCACCCTTTCCACATTTTCAACCATTAAAGGCACGCTCGATCGCCCTTCAAGCGCCTCCTTTGGAAATGGTAGTATTACCTGGCTTGGAGATTGTACTATTTTCGCAGCTCAAAAAACAGTGAAGAAAAATCGCAATAAGGCCGTGCCCCGAAAGAGTGAGAAAGAGTTGGCACCCACATGTGAGAACTCGACGACGCCCTTTCTTCTCCTTATATACGTACAAATGTGTGTTTGGGGCTCTATAAGAGGCAGTTCTATATGGAGAGAGCTGGTTCTTTCTGCTTTTCCTTCACTTTTGTGTTGATCGACATCTTATCATCTTTCAGCTATGCTGTACAACTGACCATTTTTGAAAGCAGAGTCCGCCTTGAGTGGGCAATAAGATTTTACGCAATATGTTTAGGAAAGCACTTGTAGAAGAAATTCCTGGATCAAAGGAGATAAAAAAAGGGCTTTTCCTTTGTATTCACGTAACTGCCGTTCATTGGCCAATAGGTGGAAAAGAAAACTTGAAAAGAAAAATTGTAAGCGTACATGTGGGGTTCCATAACTCTGGCATATGCTGAGGCTGAATTAGAAGCCAAGTTGCGCAAGAAGTTCGTTTATCCTTGACAGCGCCGTGTACCCCTGTAGAAATTATTACGCCGTTGGAAGTGCCATAAAAAGGAACAGCTACTTGTTTCCTTTCCAACTGCTAATTATATGGAGTGGGTAGAATATTACGTCACCATAGGCACCTGCAGGAAGCGATTTTTTCATTTTCAGAACGCCATGTGGAACTCAATGTTTATTCAATCACAAAGCAGACTGCCCCGTTCAGTACAACGTAGACACATAGACAGCTGTATTTTTTTATTGAATTGGAAAGTGGAGAAGGAGAGAAACTGCAACAACAAACGAACAATAAAACTATAGTGAAGTTTGACTGGAATTTTTTAAAGCGAGAAACAACAAAATTACGCAACACAAATTATGGTGCAAAAGGAAAATCTAAGCACCCAGTGACTGCACATTTAAGTTCAATAGCTGTGAAAAACCCAATTTATACAAAGAAACAAGGGAACTGGATAAGGTTATGTAGTTGAGAGAGAACAAGCTTTGATGTGTATGGAAGAAGAAGCACTGCGAGAAAGGTAATTTGTTTCGTCAAGGCGATGAGGTCTTCATTCCCCTCATGAACTAGGGTGACATAAGTATCGCGGAAAAAAGTAGAACAGCGATTTAAATTGCAAAATGTAAAAACACCAAAAACTATCTCAAGTCGAGGGTTCTTCAGACTTACAGTCTCTTTCAACAAATTCTTGATTTATCCTTGATAGAGGCGGAGGTGGTGTAGTGACAAGTGGCGCGCTTACCACTCGCGCGGCGCCGGGTTCAAATCCCGGGTCGACTCCCGCCAAGCCTTCTACCCTCCGGGGACGGTGAATTGGTACCAGATTCGTCTGGGAGGATAAAACACTGACTTGTACATCGGCTGGCCACCGCAAGTCATTGTATAGGCCACATCGCATTCAATAAGCCACTACGATTCTGAATGGAAGTAGAATGCGTGCCGCATCCCACAAAGGGATTGATTAACGGCGAAGACTTTATCCTTTTATCCTTGACAGTAGAAAGAGATAAGTACGCTTCGAAATTGTGGGCTCTATTGGTGCCGGACACTGTGGAAAACTATTCGATAGAATTAGCTAAACACTGATCTCTGCATTGTTTAGCTGGTGATGATACTGACACCATGTGTTTCGGATTTAGCTGTGACTTCTCCATTACTTGGTAACGTTCTTCGCTTTCTCTGGAAAAGGCTCAAAATAGCCCTTCTGTAAGGCGCTATAAAATACAAACTTATGAGCGGACTGAGCAAAGGCATGATGCTAAATGCAATTAAGGTGAATGCCTCCAGGAACGGATGGTGGTAGATACCCAGCTGGCCGCAAAGGTAGCATAGAACGCCAATGGAGAACACGCCGGGTAGCATTGCCTGGCAGGTGAGAGCCTGAAAATAACAATATGGAAAAAAGAGATACTGATGTGGAACAGGGTATAAAGATTATCTCCTTCTGCAATTAATGAGTATAGCTGCTCACACTGAAGTGCACTCTTTGATTATAGGACATTTTTTTCAGTAAGTTGGTCCACCCAAAAAATCCACAGGGGGGCAGGGGGGGGGACTCGACATTCAACGAGCGTCCGATTAATCAATGGATTGTAAAACTGTAAGAGCGCTTGGAACAACGAAGTTGCATAAGTCAGTAACATTTCCAGAGAGTCAAGCAAGAGTTTCTCTAAGTAGCTTAAAACACCTCCCCGATCAACATTGGAAGCTACTTTTGGCAAGAGTGACATACTAAAGAAAGTGTCGCTTCAGAAACAGCAGCAACCTTGTACCCATGCCCGGTTCTAGGCGACTTCCTTGCACCGGGTTGAATATGAGCCGCGAACCATCTGCAACGCGTCTGCCTTAGTGACTACGAGTCTCCCCCCTGAGCATCTTTCACAGCAAATATCACTGCCGTCAATATCAGTATGCTAACACAACACCCCACTCGTTTCCTGTTATACAAGCGATGGTTCCTTATCACTGTTATTTACCAGACAGACCCAAAACACTTATTCCTCTAGCCTGCTCGTTTATATCAAACCAGCCGGCTTCGCCGGCTGACGCCGGCGCGCCTCCTTCTGAGATACAAAACGGCTCCGCTGAGCAGGCGCGGCTCCGCCCCGCTTATCTTCTTCCACACCGGCTTTTTTTTAATTGAACAGATGGTCAACATTCTTTGACCAATAGCACGTTCATATTCCACATCATACCTGCTATTTTCAACACTATTATGGTGTATGGAATGGTAAAAGGAGCGTTGATCAAGTGGACAGATGAGAGAAAAGCCGGGTATTAGTCGAGCATTTGATCATACGAATGCAGGCAGGCGCGATGGACCACGCCCCGCAAGGCCGGGCCGTATCACAGAGGAGGCCTGGAGTGCTCTGGAACCGCTTGAAGGAACCTTGCCATGCCCACTTCGACGCACGTTCCACCCACAACGGGTATGCCTCACACCACTCAACCGGTGACCCCCGATGACCTAATTGCCTAGAGCATTCAGGAACCGTTTCAGAAATTTCTAAAATTGGCTCTGCCCACCTCGGCGCACGCTCCGCCCACAGCGGGGGTGCCTTAGACTTGTGAGCCTCTTAAACTATTTTTTCCTGGTGTCTGGAGTGCTCTGGAACCGTTTTAGGAATCTTTCAAATTAGCTCCGCCCACCCCGGGCACGCTCCGCCCACAATGCGAGTGCCTCGCAAATTCCTGCATGTGATCACTCGGGGGCCATAATCCACTTTTTTGCCATCTGTAGTGCTTTAGGACCAAACTACGGTTTTTTATACTGGTACCTCGTGTTCAAATGCACGCCCCGCCCACTGTGGGCGGGCCTCAGCATGCCGCAAACATGGTGGACTCTTGCCAGATGTTCATTTTCATGGACTTTTCTGCGATCTCTAAACATTTTCGGGAACCGAGTTACCGACCTTTGTGGGAAGCGCCGCCCATCTCAAGTACGCCTCGCCCATTCCGCGTCTCCTCCATTTTGTGTGCCAGCCACTGCTAACCTTATCCCAGTTTTTCCCGTCTCCGGGCTGCTTTGTAGCCAAGTTATAGCTATTTTTCAGTGACACGGGAAGCGCCGCCCATCTCAAGTACGCCCCGCCCATCTCGGGTGTGTCTCCTCTGTTTGGTCGGTCAGCCCTTTGCTAACTTTACTGCACTGTTCCCTCATCTGGGGACTGCTCTGGAACCGAGTTATGATTTTTTCAGTGACATCGCTAACTTTCGACGCACGCCCCGCCCACTGTGGGCGGGGCTTACCATGGGTCATGGGTGCTATTTAGGTTTTGTCCCATGCTCTATCCATCCCCACCATGACCCGACCCCTCCAAGTTCTTCTTCAGGTGCTATGAATTTCGTGACAAACACACACACACACACACACACACACACACACACACACACACACACACACACACACACACACACACACACACACACACACACACACACACACACACACACACGGACATAGCCGATTATATATAATAGGATGTTTTCTAATGTTCTAATTTGAAGTCTCTTAGACATGCTGAGTGTTATCAGAGTCTTACCACATGCAGAGGAGTGCTGGAAGCTTTTTGTTCCCCTAGCAATCGTTTCCCTCAGAAATGGCTAACTAGGAAGGGCCAACAGGTCAGCCTGGCCATTTCCAATGAGATGCACACCGTTGTACTCGTCTTGAGACGGTGAACTCAGAACAGTCTTCAAAATTTGCAGAACGATCCTCTGAGTGGAGTTATGGAGGGTTTCTCTCCTCGTGGTTGTCTTACATGCACGAAACGTACAAGCGTCTTCACATTAATGAATGGAGTCTTCTGACACGTGGCAGTAGAGCGCAACGGATAGCGAGTGGGTTTCGTAGTCGGGACGTCGTCGGATCGGTTTCCGCCATCTGTTGCCTTTTTGCATTTGTCCAAGAACACGGTTGACAAAGCTTCTAACATCTCTGCTCTCCTGCCCTATCCTATAAAAGGACCTGCAATCAGTTTTTTTGAAAGTGTAGACCCTTTGTGGCCTGAAAGAGTGTTGTGCTTGTCCCCTCGTAACACATGTCACAAGGGTTTTTGCAATGAAATACCATGATATTCATGTTCAGCGGGTCAAATTACCCCTGGGGACAAGTTTCTAGCCGAATCTGATATTTCGACCTAACTTGGAAAATGTGGGCTATGCTATGGGTAATTGGCCGCAGGCTGGGTTCACCCACCATCAATTACTGGTCTCGAGATGGAATTTCCTACCGTTAATCAGGAAAATGATGCAAACTGCACGAATCAGTGGGCCAGGTGCTGAAAGACATGACTGAAGAGCTATTTCAGCTAAACAGTCATCATCAGTATGCTAGTCGTAGTATCGCTGGTGGCAATCAGTCAGCCATGACTATCCATACCCCATTTTTTCGAAGCTGAGTCAGAACCTCAGATTTCGCAAGGTGCCGTCTCTATAGGGTTGTTCAACCCCTGAACACGAATATGATACCTATTTTGCGCGAAAAGCGCTGTGAGTCGCGCTACAGGTGCCAACGCTTCGGCGCCAGCGCCCGGAAGAAGAAAAACAGTAAAAAACCTCCATAACTTCGCTCAGAGGATCGTTCTGCAAATTTTGAAGACTGTTTTGAGTTCACCGTCTCAAGACGAGTACAATGATGTGCACCTCATTGCAAATGGCCAGGCTGACCTGTTGACCTTTCCTGGTAACATCTTGTTTGTGGTCCAGCACTTCACGGAATTGCCAGAAGCATTGTTGGCAGCCTTATATAGCAGAAGAGTGCTGTCACAAACAAAACATTAAGCTAGCAACATTGGTTGGTTTAGACCTTTGTTAGCGGTCGCTTTCGAAGTTCACCGCCCTAATCGCGATCCAAAGGCGGTTTGCTTTCTAACAGACAATTCGACGTACCAATAAAGTGACAAATAGACAAGAAGAGGTACTTGTTTGAAGAATGAGTGGATATGAACCTCAAGTAGTTGTTTATGTAGGATCTTCGTATTCTCGGACATGACTTGTATCGAGAGCATTGCAATGATTCGTCTTCGAAGTATCAGAATGCAAAGGTAAACTGGGAAAATAGGCACAGTCATGTGCAAAATTGCTGTGAATAGTTTCCACTCAAACACGTCCGTGTGGCCGGAGATTGCCTCGTTCGCGACATCATAATTCGGTAGCTCTCGCTCTATTATCGGGAGCAGATTTGTTGTGGATTGGTTCGCAAAGCACAGTATGACCTGAAGTTTAACAGTATAGCCTGTCAAGGCCTTGGTCTGTTTTGATACACCTACAAATTGGAATACAGATGGTGTCGATACAACTGCTATAAGAACTTTAAGCGATAGAGCCGAAGGTTGCTGCTTTTTTAATATATAGTATCTGAAGAAGAAGGAACACAACAAAGAGTACAGCGAATGAGTATAGGAGGACAGCATCAGACAGTACCTGAAAATTACATGGTAGCTACTTTTTAGCCGATTTGGTTCAAAATATCTCTTGACCGTGTGACGTGTATATCAAGAGCGTAGAGCGCTTTTTAGAAGGGTGATCAACCCTATCCTTTGCGATTCCCGCGCAATTTCAAAGCTTTCTGTAGTGAGCACTCTTTCGGCCTTTTATCGCAAATGGTGACCACCACTAGTACAATCTTCGATTTTGAGCAACTCGAGAACAATGAGCGTTTAGTCGTGAATCTTCAATGAGAAACTCGGAATCAGAAGCTGGAGGTTGGTGGTCAAACAAAGGATTCTTTCGGATTCCCAGAGTTTCCAGACTTCTCATTTCTTCGCAAAGATTCTGTGTTAGCAAAGAAATGGAAGCTCATGTTCTGCGCACTTCGGAAGCGATATCAACAAGCGTTCGGAATTCCAGTTTTAGCTATCCGTCACCAATAGAAAAATGTAATTGGGGCATATTTTTCTTCAAAGTTTTCGCAGTGTGTGGGCTCACTCGGACACGACTTCCTACATGCAGCATGTGAAACTGAGAGCAGCTGGCACCTGCCGTTACGTAACGCAATTGTGTAACTGCTTACTTTGGCAGAATTTCGGAGACGACTTTTCCTTTCTCAAAATCTACCACTGTATGCACAGATGTGATTGGAAAAAAGCGCAAACAGATCACAGAGATCGCAGATGCGGCAGTTATCTTGACACGGCATCATTTGGCGCTACTGGACGCCAATTTGATGCTTTTGCCTTATCACATCACTCGCAGCATTAGGGAGCAAAAGACTCAGTACTTAGTAGTACACCTTAAAGTAGCCTCAGGAATGAACATAGTGTCGCATTAATCGATAAATGGAGTATTGCTCACTTCGTGGATGTCAAGAATCCGCATTACTGACGCTTGCGTTGAAAATAACAGAGCATAAGATTTGGAACTGTCCATTCTCCAGAAAAGAACGAGATAGCCCTCAAGATTGTAGCTGCAGATGTGGGCGTGCATCTAGGCATGTATGCAAATATGCATACATGCCTAGATGCACGCCCACATGAAGATGATGAGTCGATAAATCACAGTAGCGAGATGATAATGCTGCGTTCAGACTTGCAGACGTCAGCGTCTCAGTCCGCGTAAGACGCGATTGCTCACAATTTAATGGACCGCTGCTTCGTCAAGTACGTGTTCTTTTATTCCTCCTCTTAACCTCCTCTATCTTAGTTTTAGCTTCAATCACTTACTCTTCCCTCTCTTGCTTTTCCTCCTCTTTTTCTAAGACCGTTTTTGCTACTTCGTTTGTCGTTTTATTTCTACTTCTAAACATATTCAGATTTTTCAGATGCATGGCCTTGCTGACTGAGCGCCGGTCCTCTACTGCTGAGGTGAGTTTTTTAGTTTAGGCAATTTTGCTCCCTTTCTTATTCTGTCGAGCATTAAATGTGGTTTAGAACCTTTCTCCTCGCCCCGTTTTTCGCTGGCTCTCCCACACAGGTCGTTCATTTCAAAAGTGAGTGGTTCCCCTCGTTTACCTTTCATCTTTGTGCTATATGATATGATGATGTAATGCTTATTGAGTTGATCTCATGTAAGCATAGTTCTTTCCTAGATGATTTTTCGTCTATTTCTGTTCATTACTCTTTCCTGTCACACGAATTTTTTTGCAGCTTGTTCTTCAAGTGGTTTCTTTTGTCTGCTTTGCGGAAAGGTTGAATTTCACAGATGAGTTTCTGTCTGCCTACCTTCTGCACTTGTAGTTTCTGTTTGTTTCCAGGGAAAAACCATGTTAATATGAGATTAAACATCATAAGCATGAACGTCATCACGTTACATAACAAAGGGGAAGCCAAATGAGGAGGAACTACTCATCTTCAAAGAGCCTGTGTGGAAGAGCTCGTAAAAAGTGAAGCGAGGAGGAAGGCTCAAAAACTCGTGTAAGATGCCCTCCCTCGATCAATTAGCTAAGTAAGCCTACACTCAAATTGAAAAAGCTCACCTCAGCAATCGGGCACCTGCGCGCAAACATTTAATGAAAGATAAGAGACTAAAATGGAGGGTTGAAGGCCGCTGGTACGGCAGATCGCGTCTACGACCGAAATCCGACCACGACCGCCGCCTAATATGTGAGTGCAATGAAAATCTTTGAATGCGCTTAAATTGAGATTTGTGAATGGCTCACTCTTTCTGAAATGGTATGATTCGGCCTTTTGGCTTTTGAAGGAATACAAGGTAATGTTTGCAAGCGAAAGCCACAGAGCTGTAGGAACAAAAGCCAAGCAGTTAAGTATTTTTTTTTCTTCGAAATAATTGCCTATGAGCCCAAACTGAACACCTCAACAGAGTGTAACTATGAAGGAAGGGTGAATGGAAGACTAATCGGAGAGAGACAGGAAAATCTCACCATCAAATCGAAACAGTTAATAGGAAGGAAGTTACGAACTGAACAGACTATTCTCAGAAAACCGTGACTCACATGATGTAGCATAATTCTGCTCCTACCACTTTACACGGTCCGTGTGAAATGTAAATCACGCTCGCTTTTATTGGTACTAATCTGAAGTTCTTTGTTAAAGTGAGGTGTGAACCTAAAGCGTTGTAGGCTTACCTTTGCTGCGTGACGCAAGATGAGAAAGATGCCACGAAATCAGTGATAGCTGTATTACCGATTAATATAGCATATAGTTTGAAACGAGATGGGGTTCGGAACAAAACAAAGTAGAGGAGAGCCAAGTTCAACAACATTCCAAGTGAGTCACAAATGCTGTGAATGATGATCGTCACCACGTCAATGTAGCTCATTCGGATAGATTAGACGTCCTATTTAGTAGTACTGCAAGTGTAAAGAAAAAAATCGAGAGCTATGACAACGACCGCGAAAAAGGAAACTTGAGGAGAGCTCTGCTTTTAGAGAGAATCTCAAAAATGCCATTTCTTTCCTTCGCTATCATTCAGAGGATTATTCTGCTGATATCGTGCCTCTGAGTCGGCTCTGGAGCTAGCCTTCTCTAGCGAAGGGTGGCTTATACGACTTACCAAGGCGTAGTGCTACCTGTATGCCCACCGAAACCGCCCAGCTACTGCTGGCTGCATTGTTAGCAATCGATGAAGGTCGGAATAGTAGTACTCCTCCACAACCTACAGCCAAAGGGTACTCTTTCCTGTCCTGCAGTGTTCCTCTCGAGAAGGTAGGTTCATCTTGATAACAAAACGCTGTTGAAGAAAATCAAAATAAGACCGATAATCGCACCATGTGGCAGCCCAGCGGACGGGCTGAAGTTGGCTACTAGTTCAACTTCTTTCGCCACTCCTGCGATATGTGGGGGCGCACATTGTCAACGTCAATGAGTTTATTGCGTCACTTCACCAATGTCCAGTGCCGACAGGAGCCTTCTACGCCAGCTTCGATGTTGTGTCCCTTTACACAAATGTGAACAATGTGGATGCAGTGCAAGCTGTCTTATCCCTTCTCGAAGAGAATCAAGATCACGTCTCGACAATGGGATTCTCCACAAGCGAAATAAGTGAGCTCATTGAAGCAGCATTGGAATTAAAAAACGTGGTCTGGCCATGGGCAACCGTCCCTATAGCACCAGTGCTTGCAGTCATCTTCTTGGATCACATCGAGAAGTCATCATTGACAAGTGGAATTATATACTACAAACGCTACATTGATGACGTGTTTGTTATCGCGATAACAGAGGAAGATCTTGTGAGAACCTTGGAGAGACTGAATTCACACGATGCTAACATAGCCTTCACCAAAGAAGACCCAGGAGCGGATGGATTTTTACCGTTCCTCAATACAAAAGTCCGTATACGTGAGGGCTACAAGGAACACCTTTGGTACAAGAAAAAGGCCTCTTCTAACATCTTGTTGCATTCCAGGAGTGCTCATCCGATTTATATGAAGGCGAATGTCGCTCGAAATCTCGTGAGAACGAAAGCGAAGCTTGGGACGCGAAGGGACCCAACCGTGGACGCAAAGATCAAAAATATCCTTGCAAGCAACGGATATTTCGAAGGAAATTTCAAAACATGGGTTCCACATAGATCACCAGACGGGGTGACTCTCACATTACCTCTTGTTCGACAAAGTGGCACGTGAAATGAATCGCGTTGTGAAGAGTCCTATGCTTTCCATTCCCACTGGACTCATCTCCCTCCCTCCCCCTACACTCAGAGACCTCCTTACTTCGTCCCGGATCTATGAACACCGGTGTCACGAACAATCTTGTCGATACTGTTCATCCAAGAAGATCTGTGAACTCCAAGGCACTATGTATCTAGTCCGATGTAGAGGTTGCGGAGAAAAGTACGTGGGAGAGACTGGAAGACCGCTGAAGATTCGTTTGGACGAACATAGAAGAGCGTTGGCCAATCCCGTCGCCTACCCACACAGCGCATTCTCCAAGCATCGTACCCTCAAACATGAGAATGAGAACCCTCCGTCCTTCGATGTGAGTGTTCTGCACAGACAT
>MU939318.1:0-13248 GCA_036418165.1 Cooperia oncophora
GCTTCGTGGAAGAATCCTAGAAAAAAATATACTACCCATCTTGCTCAGCATCTGTGTACGGATGGAAATGGTTTCGCGCCGGGTACGGGTACGTTCAGCGGACTTACGCAAGGCTTGCCTTCGCCCGCCCACGGTGTTGCCACGCGGGTGCGTTGTTGTTATCCGCAACCTGTAGGCCTTACTGCCACTTTGCGATGCGCGTTACGGCCACTTAATTTATGGGTCAACCCACCTATCGCTATTCGATCAGAAGTTCTCTTCGAATGTTACTGAATTACTCACTTAACACAACGATTAGCGCGTGATAGCGAAACTCTCACTTTTGCGTGATCTGAGCATCGCGCGATTGAATCACTTGCGTCGCAAAGTATAGACGCAACATAACAGCTGAATTTATCCATTCCCAGTACTGTGCGACAGCTTAAGAGGATTGTAGCTTCACGGCTACTTAGTCACGTAACATCCTAGTTGCTTGAGATTGACTTCAGAATTTCCTAACTTAACCAATAGTTGAATAGTCTCGGATCGTTGCCAGCTCGAGTCGCATCATTTCACTTTGATTAGTTTGATATCTTCTTGATATACTGAGTGAGCGTATTTTCCTAGTTGATATATCGTTGTCGTCTGTTCCCAGAAAGTTTTCTTCGTGATGTTCTTTGTTTGTTGTTCTCTCACGTTTGCCTTATGCAGCGTAATAAACATAACATAACATAACATAAGCGTCTTACCAGGGGTCAATGATATTTTTTCCTCTAACAGCAAAAAATTGCAGCTCGTAGAGCGCAAGTGAGCAAAGCAAGCGTGCGCACTCGTGTGTCACACCAGCTACAGAAAAAATGGAAAAAGTGGTAGGAAGTTGGGAAAAACTAGTAAAGTTGTAGGTGGCATGGGGAGGGGGTCGTAGAGGATAGAATTAGGGGGGTCGTATTTTTCAAGAAAAGATCACAACCGCGCGTGCCTTGGTCCGCACTTTATAGGAAGTCTACAAAAGGATTTCACCATTATAATAGACCACTGAGGGTCAGCAGTAATCTATGAGGTCACATGACTAATTGTGACCGTACGGACGACCTCGTGACCCTTCGTGACCTACGTGTAATCACGTGATCGCCTTGGGGCACGTACCACGTGGCGACCGTCCATTCTGTCAGCTATCCTCTTCCGTGCCAGGTGGACCTCGTTTTGTACCACTTCGTTATCATGCCGTGTTAAATTGGCAACTTTTTTCTTATCTGTGCTGAGATTGTAGCGTGATGAGATCGCTAAAGTCCGTCTCAGGATACTTGTCAACCGTGGTGCCCCTCTCCTCCTACCTTCTTTCTTCGTCCTTCTTTTCTCCCATTCTCCCTTCCGTCTTCCTTTTCCTTCTCCCTTTGAATGCTCGATGCGATGGGAAAATACCTCTGGAACCTCCCGCGAGAGAATGTTTAGTTGACAGACGTCCTGAAACTCATTAAAGTCCTCCACTTCCTTAGACCTCCCGTAGCTATTGCGTTGCCGTTTGTGTTACTACGCACACGTGCCCACAAGTGCCTCTTTTTCGTACGATATCTTAGTCTGTTAACAATGGAGCCTTTTACTCGGAGTGTGAGGCAAATTGGGAATGACTTGAACACAGCACTAGTGAAAGACGCGGCGATTCGCTTCTCTGAACCCAGAGCTCTGCTCGAAATGTGGCATTTGGTAATCTTGTCACGTTTTCCAAAGTTTTTGTTTCCATTAGGGCGTACTCCTTTAAGCAGAGCACGTCCTGTCACTGCGGAAAGTTTTTACAAAATTGGACTTCATCCCCACCATCTTACTGACTTTTCCCAGCTCACTACCGCTTCTTCCGTTTTTTTTTTCAATTTTGCCTTGAGCAGGTGTGTGAAGGCAGGGTACAGTATCGTTGTGTGGAGCACATAGGGGGTCGTACTTTTCCTTTGGGGAGGAGGGTGGTATTTGGTCTTTGGGAGAGAGGAGGTGTCAGACAAGTTTGTGGCGTTGGTTTTCTGGATGTTGACTTTTGCGTGATTTTTCCTGTTTCATGTGCACTATATACACCCCACCCCCGCTTGACAGCAAAATTTTTGAGTGAAAAACTAGAAATTTTGGTTGGGAATTGGTGGGTAGGTGCTGGGGAAGGGGTGGGGGTCGTACCGAGACCCTCATGGTGGGGGGAGGAGGGGTCGTACCTATACGACCAGCTCAGGAGGAGGCCGCTTTGCCCATGCGAAACAGAAACAAACGAAACAAAACGACTGAAATGAAACGCATGCACACATAGCGAAAGTCTACAATCGAAAGACAAAATTTCTCGCGGGAAAAAAAGGTTCTAATGGGCCGGATACGACCCTCCCCTCATAAAGCAACGAGATAATATGACTCTTATCCAATGAGACTCCCAACAATGTGCACAGCGCTCGTGTCGTATACCAAATACGACCCCCCCCCCCATCCCGTTGGGGATTCCCTAGGTATGACGTGCCCTCGCTAAGGTAACCTTTTATATGGAACGGGTTCATGTTTGTTTTTCGCTTTCTCATTTTTTAACTCACACAGTGTCCTAGCGAAGTGCAGAGAAAATACCTAATTGTAACACCATGTACATTTTCATTGTAGCAAGGCGATCCATAGTTGTTTTGTTCGCCCAATGGAACTCGTTCAACGTAGTTTTTTCACTTTATATTTTTCAACTTCCTTCACCATTTTTATTCCAGCACAATGATTCCATATGTGAACCAGCTGGCGATGCCCTGGCAGATTCAAGCACTACTGAATTTTCCGCTAGTTTCTGGTTTGTGCGCACGATTATGTCAGTTAGGTAAGTTGTGTGAGCTCATTTACATAACCTTTTCAAAATCCTTATAACTATAGTTAGGACGTCGTAAAGCACAAAGAGTCAGGAAGTTATTTTGAGGTGTGGTGCTCCTCGACACCCACGATTCTTCAATGTTGCGATCACAAACATTCAGTGCTGATGAAGTGGCGGTGGAGAAAGATTGCAGCATCAGAGAGCAAGCAAGAGGAAATTCTCCGACTCAGAAAACAGGTAGACGGCAAGATATTTTACACTCGAGCACTTTACATACAATCGTTTGCGCGCTTTGCCGGTGGGATGGGTTTGGCGCGGCGCCAAAACACAACTACTACACTACGATAGTAGCAGTCTTGTCTCTTGCTCGATTCAACAACGGTGAAGAACGAGTTTCGTGCCCCGCCAAACCCGTCCGGCCGGTTACGCCCCGTAGTCTGCAGCCGAGAAAACTTTTATGTAACTCTACCGTTGACTACTTTGGTTTGTATGATCACTTGACTGCTTCGCGAACTTCTATGAGTGCCACTGTAGCGCAGACAGATAGGGGATAGCAGTTGCGACATGTGGCAAACCGGGGACGGGCTGTTTCAGGTGGAGGGTACTGTGGGGATGAGTGGACCCCTATGCATTAAAAGTTGGAACGCGTGAGGTCACAGTGAATTTTCCGTCATAGAACGCTCACAAGACGGAGGGAGAAAAATGAAGCGTCATGAGGGACTGAATTCCTGTTTTTCCATAGATCTGCACTGTCTAATCATTCGGAGAAAAGTTTCGGCAGGGAGCTAATGCTTGAAAGCTGAGCCCCTTTCAAAAAATAATGAGTTGTGCAGCTCAGCTAGTAATAACAAGGTAGCAAATGATCCAGTAGTGAAGAATAAAGCAAAAAAAAAATACCCGCCGGACATGTCCCATATAGAATCCCTTGCCGAACTGAGGTTGTACGTGCATAAGGCGAGCAGAGGCTGTGGCAGGCTCGTAGGAGTTCTTACTTGTTGATATCAGCTGGTTTCCCTTATCACCTACCTCTCACAATTCGAAGTAAGAGATTCAGGACGGGATCGTAGGTCTCCTCACTCGTTTTTGCGCCGTGGTGTAATCGCTGTCTCTGCGAACCTGGCTACCTGCTCACGAAGGTAGTGGGAAATATCTACTGAACGCGGGTACTGCCTTTAATCACAGCCGATGACTGTGATTAAAGGCAGTAGATATTTCAATCAATCTGTCTTATTGTTAGTTGCCCTACAATAATAAAGGCCACGTTCGAACTTTGCGAATGTAGAGTTCTCGAATGTAGATATTTTGGTGAATTCACTGGTCAGCAGGGTTAGTCGATCCCATCTCATCCACCCATTCTGCTCAGGGGCGAATTCTTCGAATTCACAATCTCCGCATTTGTAAAGCGGCACGGCGACACCTTACCCTGAATGGTACCAGTAAATATCACAAGCCCTCTCAGCCTAGCTGATGGCCGTCTTAACTGGGTGACGCACATTGCTTAGTAGTCACTTGTTTGATTACCTTTTGGAGACTTCGACGAGAGAACTTTGTGCGCTATACAACACCCCTCGCTTACATGTGGTAGAGCAACTGGTATGCAAAGAACAGCAAATGTGTTCAGGGATTATGCAGTGTTGCACCAGAATCACGTCAATTGCCCATCGTCTGCGCCAACTCTGTGACCAGTTTGAATCGGAATTCGAAGGCAGAGGACAGTTTTGACGGTGGAAGTTCCGGTGAGTTGGAACTTATTTACTCCATATTGAATTTTCAGTGTTACTGAACGGTTGTTTTGGGAGATATGCACCACCCTTTCCAAGGAGCTAGACAACTAATGAGAACTATGGATAGTTTGCCAAGTTTTATGCCATGCCTAGCTCATACGCGAACTTTGACCAGTTCGCCAACATATGATAACTTTATAAATACAAGCAATTGATTTTCAGCCGATATCGCCCTCATTCATTCCGGATTTTCTTCGAGATTGGTGTGGAGCTTAGTAATACGGATCAGAGGAACTCGACGTTCACCTATAGAGGAGCACTTCCGTTTTATCAGGTAGAATTATGATATGATTACGAGATTAGTAGACAAGTCGTTTTGCTTGTCGTAGAGATTAATAGGCAATCTGCAAAGCCTATGGTTAGTATGTTTTATCAGCATGAATAGAGAGATCCGTTTTAATATGGAAAGAATGATTGAAACTGCATGAATCCGTTTTATCGTGCCTTCTATTTCTTCCCGGGTTTCAGTTTTGAGTAAGCACAACTTTCTCTTTGTTAGGATGATTGTAAGGCTTCAGAAATTGCTACTGTGACCCACATAAAAAGAAGCCCAGAATTTCGTCTTTTTACCAGCTACTTGGATCAGAGGCGCCAAAACGGGGTTCTGAAAGGTAAGGGGGTTAGTCGACGCGATGAGTCTCGCCACCATCGGCGGCCTCTACTAATGCTGTGTTCATACACCGCCTCAGCGTACGGCAGCGTTTCTATCACTTTGAGATGGAGCAAAACTGCCCGCGAGAATGCTGGTGAGCGCTGAAATGCGCTGGCGTGTGCTGACGCAAAGTATGAGCGCAGCTAAAGGGAGTCACTAAGAAGAGTCTCTTAGTGTCTACGGACAACTTGCACTCAAACCATGAACTTCTTTATCGCGTCGACTTTTTGTTTTCTCTACTTTCTCAAAACTGCATGACACTGCATTAGCGATGTGACTCCGAAACATCCCAACTTTTGACGCATTATTGCTTCACCACTGCGGAGTCCCTTCCCTCTGAAAATCGTTTCCTGGCTAGCAACATGTTATTTGCACCCATCCAAGCCAAGCAACCGGTGATCCTCTATTTCTCTGCACTCTGGCCTTTCGTGTCAGGACCCATGCCGCCGCGGGTCCATCAACTACAGTAACATCGAGAAAGGTGTGGTCGCTCTCAAAATTGAAACCTGAAGCTGCATGTTGTCAGTGCTTTTGGCAAAGATAACGCTCAAGGGATCATGCTTTTGTTTCTGTTTTGTTCGTATTAACTGGAATAATAATGATGTATGATACGACTTTATCACTTGTATAATACGAGAGCAGTACTTTTTAGTTGCTTGCAGGCTATAGCCTTTGCATGTAGTGGGCTGTTATGTTGTCTTATAACTGTTGGCAGTTTCTGTTGTTTTACAACTATTTTCTGATGTTCGTTATATTATCGTCATTAATTTATTGTGCTGCATTATGCGGATACATTTGTAAATAGGCACACTTATGTTTTTTATTGTTGGTTCCACTCATAAATGAATGTTTTACATAGGAATCAGTATAGTATAGAATAGTATAGTATAGTATACTTCCACATTTCTTTTTATTGCTTTGCATGAAAGGCCAAAATCAGATTTGGTCGGTTTTAATCTGCGGAATCGGATGCTTCGATTTTTCCGACGTATTAGAGTTTTATTGCATTGACTGGTGTTATTGATCTGGTTGAGTTTCTGTCTATGACAGCATTTCCTGTGAATATTGTTTTATGTTTTATCTCTTCCTGTGAATAGTGATTGTTTTATCCGTTCATGCCTGTTTTCAGCGAACATATGTGTTTCGATGGTTTTATCTGTTCTTCGAATAAATATTCTGCCAGGGAGTCATGTAAAGTTGGGAGTTCAGTGGACGGACACCGTTGATTCCTTGACACATTGTAGGTCGTGGATGCTTGAGGAGCTAGTTTTGCTACTTCCTAGCGGCGCGTCGAGCCTTCAAGTGAAATCCGAGGATCACGAGGAGACTCGTGAAACCTCGTGAAGCCGTGAAATGATACCAAACAGTTCTTAGAGACCACTTGTCAACTCCTGTAAAGAAGCGAAATGCCAGACAAATACCATTTACCACGGTGACTCGACGATTTTGCTCCGGCTACACAAGAGTTCACAGGTTTCATCAGACTGAGACTTGTAAGTTGAATCTAGTGAAGCAGCGAAATTGCCCGAACCACGGAATGTGCAGAACTGCGGAATTTGCAGACCTGCGGAATTGGGAGAACCGCGGAACTTGCAGAAAAAGAAAATATGTCTATCGATTTCAAAAACCGTGGAATATGCAGAAGTGCGGAATTTGCAGAAATGCCGATGGACCGATCGATCCCTATCACTTCTTTGTCCGTCATTTCTGCAAATTCCGCGGAATTTGCCGAAGTGCGGAATCTGCAGAATCTGCGGATTCTGCATTTCTCCCAATTCCGCACGACGGCAGGAACGAACCGATCGATCCCTATCATTTCTTTTTCCGTCATTTCTGCAAATTCCGCGGAATTTGCAGAAATGCAGTTTTCAAATCGATACGTATGCATTTCCTTTCCGCAATTTCCGTCATTTCCACAACGTCGTCATGTATGAACGCGGCCTAACTTGCACCCCTTTCGATTGGAGCATCTGATTTCATGTAGACATGGGCATGGTAGACACTTATGTCTATTTTTGGCCATACATGTCTGTTCTCGACCGATACCACCTAGAATTGTCGTCATTAGCAGGCGCGACATCACACGTGGTGCGCCTGCTAATGACGACAGTGAATTAAGATTCTCTTGCCATATACCCTTTCCCCCCCCCCTTCCCCGTCACCGAAATGCGCTCTCGTTTTATGTAGAAGTGTGCAGTGAACGCGTCCTATGTTTTTCTCCCTCCTGACCTTTTTCCTTATTTCTTTCTCTCTGAAAAGAAGTAAATGCGTAGGTTTAGATCAAGTAAATAATCAATAATCAGCTAAAGTGACGATTGTTAGATGGGATGATTTCCGGTCGTGTAAGCTATAGCTTAAGGAGATGCAGCACCAAGCCGAAAAGGTACTGCTTGCCATTTTTGAGTTACATGGTACGAAGTTCAAGTTATTTAAGCTCATTCGACATTGACGTTGTAACGAAGAATCGAGACGCTCGCGTCGAATGGGCAGCTGCAAACTATAAGAATTCTGGTTAGCAAGTTTTTTTCCTTGGAACTTGATAGTTCGAGCAGATTCTTCGGCTCTAACGACTGGGTGACAATTTGAAGATTCCTTGCGCAAACTCGGATTGGGCTACGTTCATATGCCTCAGCGTACGGAAGCTTTTCGAGCGCACGACAGCACCAGCTACTAATAAATCATGGATAGGATCTGATGTGGATATCTATCTAGCGAACGCCGGCGTTTTCATCGGAGCAGTCGAGCTTGAGCGAAACTGCGCTCGAAAACGCTGCTCTAAGCTGGCATACCCCGGCGTTCGCTAGATTGATATCCATACTTTCCTGGTCACTGGTGTGCGCTGGCGTTGGCTAGATCGATATCTATACTTTCCTACTCGCCGTTCTAGCATACCCTCGAAACGATCAAAACGCGTGCGCTGGCGTACGCTAACGCAATGTATGAGAGGAGCCTCATCTCGGCCAAATAGAATCCACTGTACGTGAAACCGGTTCGTATACCCCTGATGCCAGTGAAGTCAACAGGTCAGCCCGGCATTTCCGATGAAGGTGCACAAGCAGTTTGGTACGAGTCTTGAGACGCTAACTCGAATCTGACTTCAGAATTTTGAGGAACGGTTTCTGAACGGATAGTTATGAAGGTTTTCATCCCGCGTGGTTGTTTGGCTAATGCTTACTCCGATGGAATACGTGGAAAGCGTCTTTATATACAAGAATGGAGTCAAACTGAAACGTGGCAGTAGAGCGCAACGGATAGCGAGCGGGTTTACTAGGCGAGACGTCGTAGGGTCGGTTCTCGGCAGGGTGCCTTTTTTGCATTTGTCCAAGAACATGGCCGACAAAGCTTCTAACATCTCTGCTCGCCTGCACTATCCTGTAAGGAAACTGCGACCAGTTTTTTTCGAAAGTTTTGTGTGACCCCATTATGGCATAAAAGAGTTGCTCGTGTTCGTCCCGCCACCCGCACACATGGTCACAAGGGTTTTCGCAATGAAATACCATCATATTCATGTTCAGCGGGTTTAAATTACTCCCGGGACAAGTTTCTAGCCGAATCTGATATTTCGACCTAACTTGGAAAATGTGAGTATTCCATGGGTAATTAGCAGCAGTTTGGAGCTCACCTACCATCGATGACTGGTCTCGGGATGGAATTCCTACCGGTAATCAGGAAAATGATGCAGACGACACGAATGAGTAAGCCAGATATTGTTCTTTGCGAAAAGAGACATGATTGAAGGGTTAGTTTGAGTTTCGAAGACAGTCATCACCCAGTATGATTAGTCAATAGTGATCGCTGTAAGCTATCAAGCCAGGCCATGATCCATACCCTCCATTTTTTCGAACTTTGACTCAGAACGCTCAGGTTTTCGTAAAGTGAGCTCTAGGGGTTATTTGACCCCTGGACACGAATACACGAAATATGATTCTTGTTTTGCGCGATAGAGCGCGTGAGTCGCGCTACAAGCTGGGCACGCGCTTTCGCTAACGCTGAAGAAAGAAAAAATTAGTAAAAAATACTTTCCGTAACTCCGTCGAGAATCGTGCCGCAAGCATTCTGGTGTGTGAGAAGGTTGGTCGACGTTGACCGTAGTCAAGATGAAAGACGAAGGATGTGGTGCATCTCATTGCATAATGGCGGCTGACGCTGTTGACCTTTCTGGTACGCTGCATGATCCCCGGCTTTCGCTAGATTGATATCCATACTTTTCATGGTCACTGTGTGCCTGGGGGTGGCTAGATCGATATGCTATACTTCCTAAACTCGCGTTCAGGCATAGCGCTCGAAACGATCAAAACGCAGTGCGCTGGCGTACGCTAAACGCAATGTCATGAGAGGTAGCGCATCACTCGGCCAAATAGAATGCCACTGTAACGTTGAGAACGGTTCGTATACCGCTGATGCTCATTCTGCTTCCCCCCCTCCCATTTTTTGGTGCATTTAACTCTTCGCACTAACCGCACGACAAGTCGCCACTTGCTTGCGCGATCACAGCGGCAAAATCGCGAAGTATAACCACCCTGTTACGGTTAGATCCGGGCAAAAGTCCTCATCTTATTGTGGTAGTTCTAGTTCTGCTGAAGAAAAGCGACTTGAATTCTCCCGCCTTTTTATGGTTGTTAGCTTCGAAGAGGTCTCTGAACATAATTGTTAGTAATGTTAAGGTAAGGAGTTTCGCATGGTTCTCCCTCCTCCAAATGTGACGGGGAAGCTGCACCTCGGTCATGCCTTGACCGTCACTATTGAGGACACATTGTGCAGACATCACAGAATTAAAGGAGGCGTAGTTAGTAAGCTAGTTTTACTTGAATAGGAACATCAGCTTGCCTAAAATTCTTTTTAGGCTTCTTTTTTATTTAGGCTAAATGGATCCCGGGTTTTGACCATGCAGGAATTGCAACGCAAGTGGTGGTTGAGCAAGAACTTTGGAAGAAGAAAGGCTTGAGACGTGATCAACTGACTAGGGAAGAGTTCGTCGAACAGTGTCGGGAGTGGAGCGAAATGTAGGCTTTCGAAGTCATTCAGTTTTTTATAGTGTCCTGTATTTTTTCGGAAAAACACCTATAGGTAGTGGTTCATTGCAGCCAAATTTCCTCTTTCTTTCAGGAACTCTACTGCAATTCGTAAACAGCTGAACATTCTTGGGGCAACTTTAGACTGGAAAAACGCTTACTATACACTGAACGAAGTAGGTGGCCTTGTCATGATCCAATTAAAATTTTTGGCTTTGTCTTAAAATCATTAAATTGCAAGAAGTTCTCGTCAGCTGTCATTGAAGCGTTCATCAGGCTTCACGAGGACGGATTAATCTATCGGGACAAAAGGATAGTAAATTGGTGTCCCTCCTTACAAAGTTCCATATCAGATCAAGTGAGTGGGTTGAGCATTTTTCACCTGAGCAGTGGCTGAAGTAGTTGTCTGCGGTTAATTTGCTTTCATTTATCAGGAGGTCTCTCGCGTCGACTTGTCGTCACCGACAAAAATTGTTGTTCCCAGTTCTGAAGGAGGGAAACGAGAAGTACAAGTGGGGACAATGTACCGCATCAAATACCCTTTAGAAGGGTCTGATGGGTGATTTTACCCTCTCTTTTTTCCTTGCTATGACCTTTTATATTGTTCTTCAGTCCATCTTTCATGTTTTGGATACATTATAGGTTTGTTTCTGTTGCCACTACTCGTCCAGAAACAATGTTTGCGGATGTTGCACTCGCTGTACATCCAGAAGATAGTCGGTACTCTCATCTTGTGGGGAAACTTGTAAGTACAACTTTCCTGGAATTAGTCTACACGCAGATTCATGAAAAGCATTCGTATTTGTTGCTGGCAAAGATCTGAGTTGATTAAGGTGCGTCACCCTCTTTGTTCCGATAGGAAACTTCCTGTTGTTGTCGACAAAGCTGTGCAAATGGACAAAGGAACCGGTGTGTCTTTCACTCGTACCCTTTTTAAAAACACATGGGGGCGTTATTCGGGGACGGGTGGTATTTTGCACCTTCGCTGCTTCACTAGTCCACACACACATGGTGGTCACAGGTTTCATCAGGCTGGTTCACAAACTCAGCCTGATGAAACCTGTGAATCTGGAGCAGGCTCGTCTATCCACGGGAAGTAGCAAACCCGCGGTCACCGAAGCCCGCAGTTGGGTAAAACCGATTGCTTTTGATTGGAACTAGATTCACTCACTATAGTTGAGTCATGATATTAGTATGGACTTGTAATAATCAACAAATTGTGTGCTTCTGTTCATTCATCAATTCAGGTGTTTTGAAAATCACTCCTTGTCACGACGCCCTTGATTGGGAGATTGCGTCACGTCATCGGGAAGAAATTCTTGGTCAAGATCCGAATGCTTTGACAAGAAGTTGTGTTGATATCCGTGGCAGACTTAACGAAGAAGCAGACGAGTTTGCTGGTCTTGATCGCTTCGTTGCAAGAACCAAGGTAAGGGTATTGAACTCTTGCGAAATCGAGTATCATACATAGCTTATTTTCTTTTCTTTCAAGGTTATTGAGAAGCTGGTCTCTTGTGGGCTCTTTGAAGGCACTGTGAAGCACGACGGCCAAATTAGCCTCTGCAGTCGAACAGGTGGTGCATTCGTAGATTTGTAATTCTTACGTCAGTACATTTTTCTTTTGAATAAGTTGTATAGCTTTTGATTGAAATTTGGTTCACTCACTATGGTTGAGGACGTTCTGTTTCGCTGCTCTTCTGTAGCACAGCTAGCCACAACACGCTACAAAACACCCATCGCTAGCCGTGGACATATATTCGTCTCGCCGACTCCCAGGGAGAACCGCAACAAGTCATTTTGGCCACTTGCAATGAGATGTTTGTTGTTGTATGTGCCACGAGCCGCTGAACCCAAATCTGTCGTCGGAGTTCGAGGGACCATTCTCTGAAGGAATGGAATTCTCGGAACAGTTCCACTCACTATGGCACCCACTGGGGCGGAACTGGTGTAGTTGCAAGTGGCACGCTAACCATGAGACCGATCCAAGCATCAAATCTGGGATCGGCTCCCGCCCAAGCCTTCTACAATGCGAGAACGGTAAAGAGGCCCTAGATTTGTCTGGGAAGATAGGAACAGCAACTTGTTTATTGAATGGCTTCTGAGTTATCACTACAGGAGTCTTGATTTCAAGTGTACTTTTTTGTCCTTAGTCCTACCTACTCGAAGAGATCAGACAAATGTAGTCCTGCTCTCTCTGTCAAAACTAGTCTACGTCTCCATGCTCTACTTGGTAAAGAGTGAAAGGAACACTTGATTAATTGGAAAACAAATGCAGTATTTTTGGTCAAAATCAAGGTTCTGGGCAAGGGGCATTGCAGAGCACTGTTCGAATTCTTTTTTTTTTCAAGATCAATGACACCGATCAACTTAGTTAGTTGCGGGAAAAATCTCAGAAGGGTTAGGCTGAATCAAATCTTTAAGGTGACGTTGTCGAACCTCGTCTCACTGATCAGTGGTTTATGAACACAGAAGGACTCTACGAGGACGCCGCGCAAGCCGTTAGGGAAGGAAGGGTCAGTTATCCTGCTTACGAAACCGAATCATCCAATAATTTTTTTTTCATTGTTGCATTTTGATTCTAGATCAGGATTCTTCCTGCCATTCATGAACAAAAGCTGTTTGACTGGTTATCAAACAAGGATCCATGGTGTCTCAGCAGGCAGCTTTTGTGGGGACATCGGATTCCAGCTTATCGCTCAGAAGGGTAGGTTACTTCTTCTGTATAGGATGAGAATGTATGAAGCTTTTAGCGCTTGTTCCTGAGATCCGCCACGTAGTCCACTTTCGTCCCGAGTCGTACTTGGATTCTCAAATGCCCGCTTGGCTTGTATGCTAAGTTGTACGTTGTACAAGTCAAAAAGTCTGGTGACAGCCTCCCTAGGGGTGCATAGTTTGACTAGTCTGGGTGAGAGTCGACCGAGACTTGGCTTTTGGGCCGTGCACGAGGCTAGCGGCGTCCTTGTCTCTTCAACACTTCCACTTTTTGTGAAAAAGTCCGAAAATCAT
>MU939319.1:0-11964 GCA_036418165.1 Cooperia oncophora
AAGACCGTGCTTGTGGATTGTGTGACATCTAATCCTTTCTATGCGGCGAGAGTGCAAATCTCCCCTAGCTGTCGGTACTCTCTCGCTCTCTCTCACTCGGATCGACTGGACGATAATCGCTGGTTTCTTTTTCAAAATTACTGGTGACTCACTAGTGGGAACGTAGGGTACTACAGTGAATTACTAGTGACTTTTGGGGAGGTCAAAGAAAGGATTAAGAGTATTCTAGGTCACAAAAGTGCATTCTCACAATTTTTATTTCCTTGTGTTCACGTAAGTCGGGATCTTTTGCATGAACAAAAACGTGTCCACCCGAACCTCTCGTGCAAAAAACTGAAATGTTTTCTATCGACACGAGCTCATCGTGAACTCGTCAAACATTTCTTTAGCACCTTCTTGGACTGCCCAGAAGCTCAGCATAAAAAACTAAAAAAATTATTTCTTCGAGTTCGCATGATTTTTGAACTCATTTTTCCCCACTTGTGTTCACATAGTTATCCACGGGTATGTGACAAGAGGATCGTAATTTGCCGCGCTGCTGGGCGTCGCGTGCGACGTCCGCCCGCAAAGGACGATGGTTTCAGGCAGTAGATGGCGACAACATGCAATTAAGGACCGAAAACAGTAATGAGTGTCTACGATGACGGGGTCTACATGAAGTCCGGTGCTCCATTCGACAGGTTAAAACGAGTTATGAAAACGCCGCGCCCATCGCCGCGCGTGGCGGTGCGGCGAATTACGATCCTCTTTACCGTCTCCCGTTATCCACGTGGAGTGTATCGAATAACTGTGCTCACTTAATTTTGGTCAGGTACTACACTGTCCTTGGTGTAGAAGTGTGATATCTAACGCTATCTTCGTTTTCTATTGAATAGCCTAGCCTTCACTTTTCTCAATATCACCGTGCTCACGTTGAAAGCAGGCTGACCGTTCTTCAAGTTGGTGAGTCACTCTGCGTGCTCCACAGCAGCGTGCTCTCCCGTCTGCTGCCTGCCCTCGAGAGCGAGACGCAGAGAAAAAAGGATTTAGTTGTCTTACGAGTGCAACTGGTAAGAATCCACACACACATTCCGCCACCAGTGGTTTCTCAAGGGCTGCCGAAATCTGTTGTGGATTCCTAACTAGCTTAGTTGGCAAGCAAAATAGAAAGTAGTAAGCAATCGTTGTAGATTCCGTCATTTCCATCTAGTTCAAGAGTACGGTCGTATGGAAAGCTCTATGAAAGCTAAAGTAACACTGTATTAGAACATCGGGAGTTTCAATCAAGCTAAACTCGTCCTGTAAATAAGGGGAGCAGTTTCCCCTATTGCAGCAGCAGGGGAGGGGAGAATAAGGGGAGGTGGAATCCTGCCCTGGTAATCTACGAAGTGAGTGTCATTCGTACACAGTCGAATGGAGTTCAGCACTGGAAAGTCCTAAGAAACAGGGGCAAATCTTAGCGTTGCACTGGTTTCCTTTCACATGTTTCCGAAAAAAAGCAAGTAAAAAGGCGAAAGAACAACAAACTCTAGAGGGAGGGGGCGGGTCTTATTAAACCAGGTGAAACCATGGGGATTTCCCATCGTGAAAGTGGAAACGGGAACTGAACCTATAATTTTTGCTTCAACGCATTACATCTAACCGTAAGTAGCGCATTATCAAGACTGTTAGTAAAGCGCATTCGTCTTTGCCGACAAGAATTGTTAAAGATAACATTACTCTGGAAAGCACAATTGGTGTCGGCCGCTATTGTAAGAGAATAGCCCATGTCATACGAACTTCTGTTTTTACTCTTTATATCTTACCATTAGTTAAAAATTTCAACTTCAACAAATTGTATCAAGAAGGACTTATTTGCATCACTACTTCGCGTAAGAGATGAGAAATCGCTCACAAAGATGTAGCTGGAACAAGTGGGCGTTTTACTAAAAGTGAAAGCATGGTTTCGGGACACCATGAACTCCAACTGTGCCTATTGAATTGTGTGTCACTTCGTTCCACCCTGACAAAAAAGAAACAGGAAGTAAAAAAAATCACTGAAATCGGAAAACAAAATCGCTCCAACATCAACATGATGCATAATGATTTGAGGACAATAGATGAAAGTAATATCCACGAGTACATCCCTTTCATAGATAGGCATACAGCAGATAATAATATGACAATAAATTGAATAACATAATGACAATCGAAAATATGAAAGTACCAAACAACGAATGAAAGTACGAATCTGTACGGTGATAGTAAAAACAAGTACGACTGCACCCTGTATTGAACGGTCAACAAATTTTTTTTCTTTACATCACATAGTTAATGGTCTTGTTATATGGAATCACCCTTTTGCCTGACGACTTCTTCAGAGGCCTGAAAATGCCTCGGGACCTTTATTCTGCAAGCTGCCCGTGCATAGCCCTCGCTCTAGCGTTCTTGATGCCGTGAGAATACTCACGAATGAAACGGTAATAAGAACTTCAAGACGGAGAATGTCAAGACCACACTCCGATCGCATAACACAATCCATGGGCCGTGGAGTCCATATATGATTGTGGAGCTAGTTGATTTCTCAACGATAAACTGGGGAAACCGCCTGAAACGCACTACAGTCCCAGCACTGGATGAGTATTCAAAGAAGCGAGATGCTACTGTGCGAGCGAAAGACCAGAGAAAAGGGTGTGGAACGAGTTGGAAGATAAGGGAGACGACAAGATCATTTCCGCAGAGATTGAACGCAACGCCCTGGATCTGTGCTTACAAACGTTCGATCCCCTGCATATCTCGTCCCCAGATGCAATGGAGCTTACCACCATCAACCCGAAAACTTCACCTTGACTTTGTACTACCTTTATTCTTCATTATTAATAATTTCTTGATTTTTACGGTTTCAGGCACAGACACACAAATATACCCCCCTACAAGATGGCCTCTTATCTATTTTTGTCAACTGATGTGATTACCTGCCACTCGTCATCAATGTTCCTTTCACTAGACCTCTTCAACTTGGTAATGTAAAAGATTCACCACCTTGAACGCCGACCACGACCGCAACGTCCCTGATCAGCCCAATCAGTTATCACTTCCTGTCTCCCACTGATGTCCCCATCTTCCCCTTCTATCATTTGCTGCGTCCAACGCCTAGCTGTTACTGTGAAACACACTGTAAATACATTGACCTTACCATTCTAAAGCCCCTTATCAAATCTTATCAGTTGCTAACAGTTTTTGCCAATGATGTTCCTCTGTCATAGCCTATGTCATACCCAGGAATGATATAGGCTATGACAGAGGAACATTATTGGCAAGAAACCTCTAGCTGATGCTGTGCCCCTCGTTATGTGCTGAACTTCCTTTTCTGACGCCCCTTATCTGGTCTTATCAGCTGATATCACTTCCTTTCACCCACCAATAATGTTCCCGTCACAGCCCGTACATAGTTTCTAGGAAGAAAGTCTCACTGTTAGTAGGATGGGCGGTATGAAATTAGTGATACACTAACAGACATACTCAGCAGACTATGCATAAAAGGATCAGGCTGTGTATTATACCACGGCATGTTGTTAAGAACCGTTTACCCTCCATCGAATCTCATCGTGCCGTACAAATATAGTGGTGATCCATGCAAATGATAGGGGCTGCGGGAGCGCAGTCAGGGCGGCCTTATTGCAACAATAATGTCGTCCTGAGTACGCTACAACTGGTGAGAAATCTGCCCTGGCTGAGCTCTGAGCCCCATTGTCGTTCTACGCCTTATCGTTTTCAGGGATCACGACTATATACTCATCCGAAGTTACCGTATTATACGAGAGTGTCTTCAACACGACGTCGCAATGGCTAGAGAAATAAGTGCTTGGTCGAGTAGCTAGCAAGTTGAGCCTAGAGCCACTTTCATGGCTCTGAAAAGGCAAGGAGGTTAAAAGGTTTCACCGAGTGATGATTTCTTCTACGGAAACTTTTACAGGAGGCATCAACAAGGAATGACACGGGGTCAACAAGCTACTTCTTCCTCAACACGGCCACTTTTTCTTTTAACACCATTTCTGGATAGTAAAACGGGAAAGACGACGTCTTCCTGAAGAGATGGCCAGAAATTATAAGTATAAATGGGAAGAAAATCAATTTTTTTCGTACTTAATGTTGAAGCGATGAAACGCCGGCACGGCAAACATCACACGATGATGAGTCGAGTAGTTTGTCTGCACAATCTTCTTCAGATCTCCAGAATACGTGCCGATCATGAGAAAATCAAACCGTTCCATTTCGAAAGGTGTCAGTGTCTCCGTCTTGTTGTACCTATAGATTTTTTTTACTTAAAAAACGTGGTAACCGACAACATTCCATGCAACTAAGCACGGCAACTCGGGAACTTTTACGGCCATTTCAATCGTGCCTCGATGGCCCATAGCAGCATCTATCCAGTTGTCATAGACAATCCACGCCAAATAAGTTCTGCCATTCTTCCGACCCTTATGAACATTTCTGAGTGCCAGATCGAGGAGTTATTCACGAGCAGAAGTAACTCATATCACTCCCACTCGTCTGCACTCCTCACCGAGAAAGCGAGACGTCTGTACGCTCAACGGAGGCGCTCTGCGGGCGTACGCTGCAGCGCGGTGCCAGCACGTTCCCTCCAGTCGTCGCCACTATGGGGCGTGCGGCCTTTGATAGCAACTGGTTGGTGCCGCACCAAAACCTATGTGTGTATACGGCCTCCACTCCATGATGTGGGTTTGTCGCGGCAGAAAATTACGCGACCAATCTTCGCAGGAGGATCGCCCTTTCTAGACTCATAGCACTCGTTTCAGTGGTGAAAACTCCCTTACCCCACCACGAGCCGCTAGTAACCCTATTATGACGCCCCTCTATGGAGTGGACTACCTTGAAAATTCGAATGACAATTCTCACAAGTTACAAAAAGCAAAAAATATGAAGACTCACTCCCAAGCATCGTAAAGCTGCATGAATCGGCTGACTCCTGTCTGAGCGCATGCATTATCGATGTAAACAGATATCGGTTTGTGAGCGTCAACTCGTTGTGTCCACTGAAAAGAGAAGCGTCAGTCCGTGGCATCTCTTGCTTTTTCATTTATCCGGCTCCATGCAGCAAGAAAGACCAGTGCTCTCTTTCACATGTGGATTTCCCACTACGAGGTAGAGGAGGTGTCAAGGCAAGCAGCACCCTTATCAGGTGCACGGCACGAAGATCAAATCCTGAATCGGCTCCCGATCAGGGAAAGTAAGTCTTCTACTTTAAGGAGACAGTAAGTTGGTGTCGGATTCATCTGGCAGAAGAACCTGATCTATCCATCGGCAGGCCCCCGCCAATCATTGTACAGGCCACATTGCATTCACTTAGCCACTACGACTCCGAATGATTGCATGCCGCATCTCACAAAAGGATCGATCATTGGCGGAAACTTTATTCTTTTCATCCCTTTTGTTTCCACTACAACTCATTTGCAAAGAAGTGCCACTGAGCGTCCGACCAGCAGCGCCGCCTTTACTATACGACCCCTGCCCACCCCCTTGGATACGAATGGGACATCAGAAGCTAATCTTTAGTTCGCTAAAATTCAGCTGCGAAGAGATTATTAGTATTCGCCCTCGAGAAAATCCGCTTGCACGCGGCACAATCCTGCTTCCGAAGACAGGAACTGCAGTAGACAGCTTGTCAAAATTCATTCCCGTATCTCTCGCATCAGATGAGTAGAACGTTCTACAGATCGAAAAGAAAAGAAATTGAAAAAATTTCACTTCGCCGAGCAGCCCTCTTCTTGTACCCGATAATTTTCATACTTAATGGCCAAAATTTGGGAAGACAGACATTTAGTATAGCTATGTTGCTGCTCATGAAGGGCCGAGTAGGTTACTTGAGATTATAGGACTCGAAGAAAGTGCACACTTACCTCCATGGATCGTGATCCTCACCATGTGTGATTCGAATGGGTCCGCAGCTGCAGTAGGGTGCCACTTTCTCCGCTCAAAAGTGGAACGTTGCTGATGAGTCGTGACATCCAAGAACCACTACTGCAGCTCCGGGCCCAACGCCTCGCATATGGAAAAGACGCTCTAGGAGGTTAGCAGAAAGCTTTTCTTTGAGGGCTAAATGGGTGCCGACTTTGAAGTTTCCCAAGTAAATTACATCAGCCACAGACGTAAGATGGTGTAGTGGCAAGTGACGCCCATAATTATCTCGTGGTTGAGCCAAAGTTGCGATCGGTTCCCGCCCGCACCGACCAAGCCTTCCATCGGTTAGAGGTCAATAAACAGGTATCAGACTTGTTCGACCGTACATCGGCTACCCTCATCCCACCGCAGGTCATTCTAGGATATGTCTCCTGAATACCACCACTATTCAGTGTACGAGAGCAGAATGCAGGGGGCAACGCCGGAAATGGATTGATCAGACCCGAAAGCGTCACCCTCTTCAGATTCAATGGAAAGAGCATCTCACCTGCAAGTGAGCAATTGCATCTCCACCAGGATAATTTCTAGCGCCAGCATAAAGAAATGCAGCTGTAGCTAAGAGATTTGCCACAATGTGTAAACAGCAGCCATAGTAGAGCAGACGACGTGCTAGAGACTTCTCCCGATTAATATACCTGGTAAAACAGTTCTCGTTTCACGATAATAATTGACAGCTCTGATAATGTGTATTCTAATAAAGGATTACTGTACGGATGTAGCAGCTTGGGGGCTTTGCCCGAAAGAGCTTTTGAAAATGTTATTTCGATAACGTTGAAAACGTCGCAATCGCTCGGGCGATTTCAGCAGGGATGGAATCAGCTTTTCCGTCACATCACTGGCTTTCTCCGTGAATCACTCATCAAGCGATCGCTATTCGCTGAGTAAGGCAGTTAGAAACGGGCTCATTTCGCATTTCCTGCACCGCCCCGCCTGACTACAACGTTATCAACTATACATCAGGCATAGGAGACGGACCGAGAACGGTCAAATATAGGATTTCGAGGTCACGGTGATCATAGCGATTAACAATGCCCGGAGCTTTGGAGCTGTGACCTTTCAACTCTAGCTCTACGGAACTCTGTAAAAAAAATTTGTTTCAGGGAACATTGTGCTTATTCAACTTACAGGCTAAAAACTAGTACAAGCCAGCTAAGCACCCCATCCTGCCCTCAGTTAATTGGCAGCAAACCGTGATAAATAAAGGATAAAGGCAAGCACCCGTATTTCCCTTCTGAGGCGAAACTTTCGCGTCGAGCTTCAAAATGTGCCTACAGGGAGGACAATTTTGCGAGCTGCAGTGGTCTGTGTCGAAGGCAGAGGGTCTGGTTTTGAGAGGTATTTTTTTTAACTTGGAGAACTTCACAAATTCATTTTGCGCCCCGAGTGAGCTTTTTCATAAAAATGAGAAAGCTCCGCCAGGATGTGGCATCTGAATAAATGCGAAGAGGGCGTTATCAAGAACTTACATTCTTGCGCAGAACACGGCTGCCGAGATGTTCAGTAGTGGAAACGAGTATAAGATGAACCTAAAAGCTTTCGCTTTACTAATGGAAAATAAAAGGAGTTCAAATTGTATACAAAAACATGTATAGTCTGCAAGAACAAATGTGAATTTTTCAGAACTCGAGGCGAAACTTTTGATGTCTTTAGACAAAGGCTACCAAACTGGAACAATCTATTCGCTAGCTAAGAAAGCAGCATTTTAAAAATGTTGTGGAGAATCACCTGAGCTCCTTATGAGGTAGGAAGCTATACAGGAAAATGAACACAAGGGCTGGAAGAACAATAGCTTTCAGTCGACGCTCCAGAAACATCCCCAACACCGCCAGCGGAAGGCTCGCCATCAACCCTCGTGGTAAGCATGAATAAAAGTACCACAAGAAGGGTGATACCTGAAAAAAAGTGGTGCTTGCACACTACACATAAAGAAGGATAAAAGGGAAGCAATTGACGCTCATCAGCTACTTTCTGGGTGCAACACACATGTTACTTCCAGTTCGAATTAGAGTGGCAGTTGAATGCGTGGCCTATATAGGAGCCTCAAAAAAGAAGTGAGTAGCGCACCATCATACATTACGCCGGGCGACAAGATACATGGGGAAACTCCAATTAGAATATTCTAGAGATGCTTCTGAACAGCCTTCACAGTCACGAGAAGGTGAAGGCCTCCACGGTCTCCCAAGTCAAGAAAGCCTATAGTATTTGCGCAAGTCTGATGAGATAGAAGCCGGTTTTACAACTTGCAAGTGTCTAGATGATAAAGGCATCTAGAAGCAAATTAAAGACAGCCCTCGCGCTCAAGTAGTACATGGTCGTCCTCCCTTGGGCAGGTAGTTCAGCCCCAAGCTAGATACTGCCTCACTCTCGCGACTCCTCAGCGAGCGAGGAGCGAGCTAGAACCGCTCAAAGTTCTAGTTCTAACGCCTGCTCAGTTGGACCGCCTCACTAGCTAGCTGCCCTCTGACGGAGAGCCGCTCAGTTGTTCCTTGTTGGGACGGCAGTCATTAATCGGAACTGCATGTATTTTTTGCTGACCGCGCTCGTGCTCGTAAATAATTCTGCTCTCCTTCATCACATTTTATTCATTGGGAGCACGTACAGTCAACAGCAACCCATCTCGTAAGGTAAAACGCGTAAAAATCACGAATGATGCAATTTCTGTGGTGCAAAAGCTCGACGCACTTCACTACACTAAAACATGCTCGCTACCGTAACCCTAAGTTCGGACGCCGGCTTTTTAAATGTTTCCTTTTCTTTTCAAGAGTTTTTCCTCTATGTTTCTGTTGTTTTTTGTTTTCTTTTCTTCGCATTCGATGATATCCACTACTGGGAGATGTGACAAAGTGATTTGTGAGCCAGGGCTTGCACAGAGACCGCAGGGAGGTGTGACTGTCAGGGCGCGATTTTGTTTATGGTGTTCTTGAGGGCTCTTGTTTCTTTTTTCCTTCATTGAGGAAATTATCATCAATTATCCTTGACACTTTTATCGCGAGAGCTGTCTTTAAGTAGCGAGAAGAGACGGTTCACCTATATCGCCTACAGTCGTGTTCGCTGTGGATGATGGGGCATAGCCGGGAACGGTCTAGACAATCTAAATTTTGTCTTCCATCGCGTGCGGCAATGAGAGCGAAATTCTTAACTTGCATTAGCCTGTCGACTGGAGCATAGGGTTTCATTTAATCTACGACATCGTGAACATTTAAACTATTTTTGGTTATACAGTGTCCCCTGTCGCACGACCTGCAAACATCATCATTCGCTGGCCCGCCGCCGCACGCGACGCCAGCTACCGTGTCAAATTACAATTATGTTGTCACATACCCTGCACCGGCCACGCCCCATCATTCGCAGCGAACATGACTGCTTATACATGCGCACAGTACAGCACAGGTTATTAAGCTAGGGAATGAGACTCAAAATTAATTTCAGAAGACTAGCGGAACACAAATAAATGTCTAGGGTCCTGCCGCTCATACCATTTCACGCATATTCTCGAAGCTTTCGGGAGTTCTTCAGAAATCTGGCTAATGACTAGGGCACGCCATTTTGATGGCTGAAACATTCCAAAAAACTATCTCACCGCCCCTCCTCGATATTCGCTGATCGTCAGGGGGAACAGGTGGGGGTGGACAGACATTCGGTATAGTGAAACTGGAGGCATCATCGACGCATCTTAACATTTGAAATGCGACAAACATCATGGATTCCCCAGCCATGATGCGCCCTACTCTAGATTATTACTTCTACAAATTCTTAAACTTACACCATATTCACGGCTTCTGTTATGGAGTATGTTGAACAATGCTACCTCAAACTCGGGATACACGAGACGGCGCCAAAAGAAAGAGTCCAAGGGAATAGTTATACCTGAAGAATCGTATCCATCCGGGCAAATCATCTGTACTAATCTGACAGGCAAGAAAAGAACATACAAAGCACTTTGATGGCAGTTTTCACTCCGTTAATCAGTGCACCATCCCATCCAAAAAGAGGAAGCCTCCCTGTGAAGATAACCCGCAGGAATATTGGGGCAAACAGCAGAACTAACTCACATCTGCAAAGCAATTTTTTCCACCAGTAAAAAATAAGCGTGCTCTCTTCCCACCTGAACAGCACCACAGCCGCAGTTGCCCAACGAACAGCGCTCTCGTACCGATTTTCCAAGCATCTATGATAAACGGTCAGGACTGAAAATTCACCAGTCAGTGGGAAGTTCGCCGCCCTAGCAACTGAAAGGTATTATCCAACACCTACAAATCAATTTTTCCACAAACCTAGGATAAAGGCAAATGTGTTCGGAAGAGTGCGTGAAGCGTAAAACAGCATATGAAATTGGGAGGCAACGATGATTCTGAAGAATTACGTTTAATAAATAGGTCAGACAGCTGGTAGCTAGCTAAATATACACTAAACGAGAGAAAACTTGTGGAACTTGACATTTTCAAACTAAAATAATCAGGTCCTAGTCCGTGCCATGTCTAGGAACGAGCCCGCAGCTGCACTAACTTTACCGGTTGGAAGTGTGCGGGAAAGGGGCTGGAGGGATGAGTCGATGCGAAATAGTCGATGCGAAAGCCACATTTCTCTTTCCAAAACGTTTCACTGACAAAAAGACAAAAGGTCTCCAGGATAACTTTGCTTCATGAGTTTTAGCGTCACTATCAGGACCTAGCTGTTGACCATATCGAGACAAAAATCCCTCTCACGTGTTGAAGATTTACCGAAATTGGCGTTTAGTATAACTAAGAGAACCCGCTCCGGCATTAGTAATCAAGTATCACATTTTTAGACTCTGCAGGTTCATAAGGCTCGAACCACAGCCGACATGGAGCTCGTTTGCTCAAACCACAGCCGACATGAAACTCATTTCCTATCCGGGAATGATACTTTAAACTCATCCCTCAACCAAAGTGGATATCTCCTGCAATATCTCCCCTCCCATCCAGTGTAACTGAATATTCGCCATTGTTCCCAATCCCACCCATAACATCCTAAACACGTTTAAGGCTTTGATAGAATAGAATAGTTTCGAGTACTCATTGAATTTTGTTGAAGAAGACAGTTTAAGGCTTTGTTCATTCTTTGCGCTACCGTACGCCAGCTGTATTATGAAATAGAGTCGATCTAGCGTACGCCAGCGTTTCCAGCGACTAGGAGTGGAGAGTATGTGGAAGTAGAAGGGTAGCAGACTGCTGGACTACGCGTCGTGTGCAACCACACCGTACAATTGCCAAAGCATTATGCAGTCTTGATGTACGGTGCAGTGCAGTTGTACGGTGCGGTTGCACACACCGCAGTTTCACGACGTCTGATCCAGCAGTCTGCCACCCTCCTACTTCCCCATACTTCACTCTACTTCACTCCTGGTGGACGCTAGCATACGCTGGCGTACGCTAGATTAATACCTATACTTTCGTAATCGCTCAAACGCCGCTGTAGTCAGGCACACGTTGCCGTACGCTCGAAACGTTACCGTACGCTGACGTATAGTACGAAAGCAGTCTCAAGCTGCGAATGACACGATTAAGAAGCCAGTGGGCGAGGTGCAAGTAGTTGCACGCTAAATGAGTAAAGTCCAGCCTGGTGAATTTAAGTATCATCAATATTCATAGTCTAGTTCTCTGCAGATGAAGAGGCGTGTCCTACGGTATGAGTTTGGCGCGGTGCCAAACCCGTTCTTTGCCAGTTGTTGAAGCGACTAAGCGACAACAATTGGTGGAAAACGAGTTATACGAAAGGCATGATACAGTCTTGTCGCTTGCTCGCTTCAACAACTGGTGGAAAACGGGTTTGGCGCTGCACCAAGTTCTTCCCCCTTAATCCGCAGCGAGCAAGACTGTGGAACTGTTGGAAGTGTAAAACCTAGTGTAATCCTGAAGACTGCTTTTGTCAAACTAGATAAATATGCGCTAGAGGTAAAAACGTAAGGATGCAAAAGCATACCTCAAAAACACAGCCGTCTCAGCTCCAAGGTGTTTGCGAACAGCTCTAGCGAAATTTAGGAAAGCTATCACAACCGACATT
>MU939320.1:0-13246 GCA_036418165.1 Cooperia oncophora
CTCCTTGAGAGAGACACACGATACTGTGTGGATTGAAATCACAGAGGACCCTCCTGTCATCTCCACTGAGCAGTCTCCCAGAACCACCTTTTGACAAGGGCGGAGAAGGAGAGACTGACCAGGGTGTACCCAGGTGCACAGTGTGCCATCGGTCAAGGCATGAGTGATCCATCGAGCCAGTACATTTCGGTAGTCAAGGGCTTACAGGCGGTTGACGTCAGTTAGGTACATCCGAGTCTTGTCGCAAGACTGCGGGTGGTAGCCTCCGGATCCCCCTTGACAGCTTCGAGAATGGTGGAGTCTTCCACTTCGTGGGGCCGTCCCAACCGAAGGTTTGTCTTCGAGGGTCGTGTCCCCTTTCGCGAAGCGAGCGAACCAAAGGTGGACGGTCCTGATGGTAGTGGTGTCCTCCGCCAATGCACTGTTGATGTTGCGGACAGCTGCCGCTGCTCCAGTGCCGCGGGGCCACTGATAGAACATGATGACCCGAAGATGCTCCTGTGAAACTGACATCGTAATTAGACCCAGGAAAGAGCAGGCGCCCTCACACAACTTTTGCAGGGAAGCTCTTAGAATGTTCTACAAGCATGGCATGTTACGTCATGTTCGAGCATTAAAAACGTCAGTCTCCGTCTCAGGCAGCGTTCAGACTTCGCGTCTACGCCCCGTCTACGTGCTGTAACGTGCTGTAATGCGCTACAATCACAACAGCACTCCAAAGCTATAGGCGCGAACACAGCCCGCAAACGACCAGCCTCGATCATATCAGTGTGCCTACCTACGATCCTATTCCCCCATACTCCCTCGGAACACCACCGGCCGGTGCCCACCGACCGAGCGTTCGCAGACGGAATTGATTGGTGCCGGCCTTGCATCTATAGATTTCGCGCGCTGTTGCAATTCTAGCGCGTCAGGGAGCGTCCTCGTGCGCTACAGCGACAAGACGCGCGTCATCGCGATCTCTGAACGCTGCTTTACCTTCGTATCGGTTGTGTTGACAAGCCTGTTCTATTGATGGGACTGTTGCTGAGTCACGCAACGAATTCGGTGATAGAGCGGTACACATCCCGGTTGTCGGGTTGGCACGCACGGGAGGCTTGCTAGGATCTCAAGGGCCAAGCACCATAAGTATCAACTCGCCAAGACAAGATGTCAACTGGACTTCCAACGCCGACCCTTGCATCGGAAGCTTAACAAGCTAGTCTGATTATGGCAAGCCAGGATAGATCATGTGCCGAACGTCATCGACTTAAATGAGACAAGGAGATCCGCCCGCTTAAAAGGGATTAGCGAAAAGTTGGAGAAGAATTTTTCTTCGGTGGAAAGATGCGCAAACATGCAGGAGCGTGGCGTTGTGTGGCGGTCACTCCGAAGACCCAAGCAAAACCCGTGGTCGGAAGGCTGGCGTTAACCCCAATCTTCCAATGCAAACTGTCACATCGGCGATTCAACACGGTCGATAGGTTACGAAAATCTGACAACTGCCGATCCGGACCTGTTTGCGATTGAGAAGATGTTGGTTCAACTCCAGCTTCGACAATCTCGTCCGTGCTCACAAACAACATTCAAGGCTAGCAACGAGAAAGCATTCTATATGATTTGGAGAACTTCTAACAAGGAAGATCAAACTATTCTCTGCAGGTCATCGTCCGGTGATTCAACGCAAAAGATTCGTGACCTCAAGCAGGGCGGCTGAAAGAACTCCACTCTCGGTAACTACGAATAGAGTGAAATGAGCAGGGTGAAAGGCTGTCTGAGTCTTAGTTTTTCTCATTTTATCATGTACATCCCATACCATCCCAAGCTATTCAGCGCCTCTCTCGTGGTAAAGAGGTGAGCGGGGTGGATTTCCCCAATGTAAACTTCTACAATATCAGCACTTGTCATCGGTTATCGCTTTCCCTCGTCCACCATTAATATTCCTGCCCGTAACCTATATCTCGTCTTGGAATGAACTCTTCCATTGTGAGTACAACGCGCGCAACGAGAAATCCTGTTACCGGGAGAAGGAGTCGGAGAAACTGAATGTAGGTGGCAAAAAGTAAGGTTAATCAATGCAAGGCGCAGTGCTGGCCAACTTGTAAGAAAAGCTGGTAATGCGAACTCGTACCACTTTTGAGAGGAGACTTAGACTTTTTGCTCTCGATACTTTTGGATTTTCGATTGACTCGGTCCCCATCCAAATTCGAAGAGGGCACCTTCTGAAATGAATGACTAGTATGACTTCTTACAAATATGCGAAATACTTGGTTAGACCTCTTCTTTCCTATCAGATTTTACTTGGACTGGACTGTTCTTTCTTGAAGCACTCTCTTGGCTATTGTTATTTTCTCGCTTTTTACGGAAAAAGGATTTGGTTTTCAGCTTCTGAAACCATAGGCTCAATCACGATAAAAGAACTACTTACACTGTCGTTCTTATGTAAATACCCTTCGTGGTACCGTGCAGAGTATGAAAGCACAAGACAGCAACATGGTCCCTCCCACAGTGAGGAGGAAGCTCCCATCCACGACCATAGACTGACTAAAAATGGAACATCCTGATGGACTCGACCTTGCTGTTTGTTTAATGTTTTTATCTTAGATGTCTGAACGTTTGAGATAATCATCTCGAGCACTCGACCCTACAGTAGATAAGGGCAACAACGTACATCCTGCTGCCTCTGGCTCACTTATCGTTTCGTCGTATCATCCACTTGCTGAAACCATCTAACAGTTGAAACAAATCCGAAAACGCGGTTTGAAAACCGATCTCGTGACTGACAATAGCCTCTGAGTTTCAATGGGCGAGACAACTAAGGATGCATTGGAACTGCACTTATGGAGGACAGCAGCGCCTCCCTCACTTCCTGTGAAGCCCCGAGAGTGCGAGACCCATAGCGAGCGGCATCCAGCTAATACGCGGTAGCCACATGTGCCGCCTACTTTTTGGGTGAAAAAACCACTCGATTGATTAATCTTGCTCAACGCAAGCTTGGACGACCTCTCAAAACAACTCAATCATAGCCCGCCTAAACGACCAACATAACGGCCTCAAAATCTAACCCACGCAGGCAGCCCAGTTTGCCAACTAGGCCCAAAAAACGCATCGCCCATCAACGACTCGGCAAGACGACGATTGGTGCGAATCCGGTCTACGAAAGACCGGATTCTTGCGACTCCAATAGGTGTTACGGGCTATTTTGCGGTGCTCAGCTCTGAATGAACAGCCCGGCACGCCATACGAGTAAGCCATCCTCGAGTTAGAGAAAGACGAAAAAACCTCACCGGGGAACACCTATAAACACAGACCTCCTTCAGCAAGTGGATCACGGCAAACTGTCTTATGGGACGAGTATGCTCGGACATCATGGAAGGAAGCCAGCTGCTCGATAGTCGATCTGGACGCGGCTCAGGCTTGAGCACGTGGGCTCGCTCGCGCATTCGTAAGCCCAGGCCAATTCTTGTGCAAGCGTTGCGTTATTCTGTGTTCGGGAGGTTGAAAGGTCCGGAAACTACATCTTTCAGCTTTTTTTTTGAAAACTCCTGACTAGTAGAAGCTTGCGTCTGATGTACGGAACAGATTGGATGCCGGCCCCGTACGCCAATTGAAGTTGAAGTGCTCACTATTACATTCTGTAAGACTTAGGATGAGTCTGAGAAACACCCAAACTGCTTGTTGATTTTCACATCGTCCTCCTTGACGACATTCAATGGATGGACTGCCTGCTCTTTCAGTTCCACGTCCTGGCCTTGATTGTAATCGCGCTTAAGAGACGGATGGAACTCTGAAAAGCCTGAATTGTATTCGATTGTGTCAATCGAGTGCGTAAGGTTTGCGCTTAATTCTGCCTATGGGAAAGGCGGATAGCGAAATAGCAAAGTGACCAGAAGGCGCTGAGCGGACAGCGTGTGCAGCGGGCTGATTTGTGGAATTGATTCTTGTGAGCAGTTGTCCTCTTATTAGCGAGCAACTCAGACGCATTGCGACCGATGATTCGCTACGCGGTGCCACGACTCACATGTTCGTCTGAAACCTTTTACTTTAAATCTCGCCGTTTTAAGCCGGACGAAGTTGCGTATACTCTCTGTTTATGTGGAGTCTACGTTCGTAGCTTAAGGCTGGGGCGTTTACTCTTTGCGGGCAGCGTAGCGTTTAGAGCTTACCAGCCGTCACGCCAGCGGGTGCCGGGGCGACGGGGTGCGATTCGATCTTAGACGCTTCCCAGCGTCACCAGGGTAACGCTAGCGTACCGCCAGGTTTTCTCCAGAGTTTGCATGGCGGTTTTGCAGCGAGGCAGAGGGAGTAGAGACTATGTGGCCGTCAGAGACGCGGAGTCGATGTGTATAGTAGAGACTATGTGGCCGTCAGAGACGCGGAATCGATGTGTATTGTAGAGACTGAGGGCGAGTGAGAGACGCGCAATCGATGTGTTTTGTACCCTCCAGCTCTCCCATAGTCTCTACTCCCCTGCCGCTACCTGGCCAAAACGCTAGCAAAACACGCAGTTGCCGTGTCGAAACAGCTGGAGAAACTGCTGGCGGTATACGCTAGCTGTACGCTACGCTACTCTAGCGTTACGCTCGCGTGACCGCTGGGAACGCTAGATCGTATCGCATCCTCCCCGCGCACTGGCGCGCGCATGAGCGTGTACGGCTACGTGCCGACAAAGTATAAGTATACGCGAGCGCCTGACACTTCAAACAATGGAGTTATTTCTGCACGGAGTAAATGAAGACCACTTCATCGCGGTAATTGTCTTTAATTGGACACAAACACGCACTGACTCACCACGGACATTCACCAAACACACTTACGACTACACAACAAGTTTCCTTTTGACGAAGCTAGTTAGCCGTAAGCAACCGATCAACCGTAAACGTCATGTGCATGCTTCGTCGTATAGTAAACCGTTTTAGCATCAAACTATGTTTAGCTGAGCAAGTCCTACGCACGGATGGCGTATTCCATCGCGCCTGCTGAATGCCACGTAGACGCTGGACTATGTTAGAGACTGAGGGCTAGACTACCTGTACAAGACTGTCCTCAATTCGTCTAGATAGCCACGAGATTGTCGAAAAGTTCCAACTACTCCTTTGAGGTAAGCTTCGATTAATGGAAAAAACGAATATGCCCTTTCGGCTCCGCGGTTCTTATATTTGCGACGTGACATGAACCCGAAGAATAGAACAAAGACAAAGCTCTCCAGTCTTGTGGCAGCGACCGACAGCTGTGTTTTGTTTTTTTCGTACCCAACCCTCCTGCTCAGTTTCCAAATATTTTTCCAGTCTGCAGTATTTTGTAGCGGTTGCGTGTGAAATAAAATCACACCTAGCCATCGCACGTTGAGGGTAGAACTGTGCGCGTGTGGTCGCTAGGACATTCGAGTAAAAAAGAAGCGCGAAAAACGGCTTCACGTAGAGGGAAGGGCCGCTCAGCAGAGCCCTTTGTCCGGTCTCCTAATCGAAGCGAGCCTCAGTACACAACGTCAGTATGTCTGCTCTGTGAGCCTATTCCTCGATGTCTCTCTTGCACCTCGAGCTTAAGCCTTGGTTTGGATAAGCGACATAGAGGCGCGTTCCCCTCTCGAATTCATTAGCGTCAAAAATAGCAGCTCCCGCTATATAAGACAGCCATTCGGTACACTCCGTGTCATTGCACGAGCTGCTCACGTGGCAGCTGGACGTGTGCTCGTGCGGGGGCAGGGGGAGGGGGTGAGGGAGGGGACAATCAATGGACCCCTACCCTCTGTTTCATTCCCCTGCACGTGTTTAGGGACCAGTGCACGTCAGGGGAAGGAATTAGAGGGGAGGAGGTACGGTGAGGGGGCGTGGCGCACGCTTGAGTAGGAGCACACTCCCAGCCATTGCACAAGCTGCTCAAGCTGTGGTAGCTGAACGTTAGCTCAGGGCGGGGGGGGGCTCTCCCCCTGCTTCTTTCCCCTGCATCTGCTTACCCAAGCCGCACGTGCAGGGCAGGGAGACAGGGGGAACAGGTGATGAAAAGGATACGGTGAGGGGATGCGAAGCGCGCGCTTGAGTAGGAGCACGCAGCAAGAGAGGAGGATACAACCGCTAGCAAAACTGCAAGCTAATCCAATTAATTAACAAACTATGATGTTGTTTGTTTGACATTGTGATAATACCTTTACCCTATATAAGACCGCCATTTAGTACACCCTTAACCACTGCACAAGCTGCTCTGTGGCAGCTGGACGTGAGCTCGCGCGTGGGTTGCTCCATCTATTACGATTTGATCAAAACAGCGCAGAATGAGCAGCTAAAAGAGTGAACAAATTTCGTTTCCATTATGAAGTGTCCTCCGAAGTTAAGAAAACTAAAGAGAAGGAGGAGAGCTCGGCATCATTCGGGCGACTGGTGGAGCTCATATAATACGTGATCCAGTAGTGAAAAAAGCAGAAAAAAAATCATGGAAAATGCCCTATATAGAACCCTATGCTGGCCAGGTGGGCGGGGCGGCCGACTCTTCACTAGCGAACGGCGCTATCCTCTCGCCTTTTTGAGATGCAAAACTAGTACATACTGCATCCTCATAGGGAGGGCTATGATATCCAGAGAAGGACGTGGAACATCAAATAAACATGGCGCTGCCTTTAAGTGTTCGGGTTTTCGTACTTGCTGATCTCATACCAGCAAACTGGAACCCTGCCACCTAGCGTACAGCATCGTTGTGCGAATCCCATCGGGGTAGTGGGTCTACTTGACAGCTGGGGAGGGGAGAGGTCGTAAACGCAGGGTCGGTGAGCACCAAACAGCACAAAAGTGTCATCGCTAAGTTTGATGGAGCGGGGGAAAGCTGCAGAGGACCCGGATGTAAGGAAGACTACAAAATACTAAAACAACTGGTCAGCAATATCAAAAGTTAGGCAATGAAAATCGTAAACACGTAAATACTACAGGGGGGGGGGGGGGGGGCAAAAAAAAGTCACTTCGACCGAGTCACATATCAGCAAAGTTTTCGCTGCCCAGACAGAGGACGTGGATACGAGTACCAGGGCGGAAGATACCCAAGATGTTCCTTCTATAAGCAGGAGCTGGCTCTCGCCGCATCACGTTTCTGCTGTCCTTCATAGTACACTATGAACTCATCTCCAGTCGCAGCCTGACTGGAGAAGATCTTTGGAATTCACGTCACCTCCAAACATGCGGAACTTCTAGTATGGAGTCAACTATGGATAGCTACCTGGAGACCAATACTCTCGATTTGGAAGATCTTCAACATCGAGCTGTTGCGCGACAACAGTCGTCCACGGTCTAGGACATCAAATGGAAGGGGGCTGAGTACCTAAAGAAGATGAAATATCCAAGTAGGTCACCTGACCTGAATCCCCTCAATTACCCGGTTCGGGCGGAGTTCAATAGGGTGGTCTACGGTGGCGGAGAAATCGACTATCTCGCTGATCTCAGGCACCACATCGCGGTCGCGTGCCAGAATCTCTCGATGGCGCTCGTCCAGAAGGCTGTGGCGGAGTGTCATGATAGTATTTAATATGCTCTTTAATATGGTGGTGAAAATGTCCGATCAGAATTTAAAGTGTAATTTATAGCGCCTCGAAAGTCAATGAAGAAAAGTGACTTTTTTCTTGCCCCCCCCCCTCCTGTATATAATACATCTCAAGGAGGTTCGTGCGTATCGACCATTTCAAACCCTGAACGAACATCTGTTTGCATGGAGAAAAATCCCTCAGAAACAGAAGCTACACCTTTCCATCACCCCTGCGTATAAGCGTAATGCACGCACTCGGGTCAGATCGATCTATGATAATCAAATCGTAACCAAATTATGCTTGGCTCAGTTCAACGGAAATATGTGTTTTGAAGGCATAATGAAATTTGCGAGTGAGTATCCTCACAGTGGCACAGAAGGAGTCAAACTTTTGAGTGGCTCACAGTTGTCAGAATGTCGCCCAAGGGTGACCCATCTAAAATATCTTTTAAACTAGCAGATCTTTAAAAAACTGCTGTGTTGGGAAGAATTGGACGTTCCGATGGGGTTTGGTTTGTTGAAAGATTACGTTTGAAAGAAGTTATTCTCGTCTGAAGCATGAAAATTCACTTGCGATTAACCACTAACGCGTCCGTAACCCATCCGAAATATTTCACGAATGGAGCAAGGTTCGGATTGCGAGTAGGTAGAAAACATAACAGTAAAGACATTGCTTCAACCCCCACACCCAAAAGAGCCACCAGAAAAAGCCCCGCGATTCCCACCCGGCCCGGCTCCACGGCTAATTTGTCATGGAATCGTAAAGCAGCTGCAAACGCTTGCGAGTCGCTACGTATCTAATCTTCCTTGTCAGAGCAGAAAATTAGAGCCGGAAAGGGGGGGGAGGCGTACCTTTTCTGGAGTGTATCGTACTAACACCGCCTTCTACACATCACGATGCTGTACACTGCACTATTTAAACTCGCTCAAAAAGCCTCTGGAGACTCCTTGCGCAAAATCGTTATTAAACAGTGTGCTGCCACGGGAGTGAGGCAGTGCTCGAGGATGCGTACCGTATTACTAAGACATCCAAGAGCATTCTAATGAAAATTATTCACATTATGCTGTGATTTTTTATTTGCTCCGACTAGCCAATCGTTAATTTTTACTGTTAATTAATGTAAGCCACTAATGAACAATGTCCCAATTGTGGTTGGTGGATCACCGACTCTGTGAGGTTCCAATCTGAAAACGTTTGTCTTACTCATTGACACTGTATTTGCAAAGTAAAGAGAAATGTTCGCAAAAGAAACCTGCTCCTTAGTTTCGACGTCTTTTTGACCGAGTCTTCAGAGAGCCTGTAAATAAATAGATGCAATGAATCCTGAAAGATCCCCTAATAATCTTCCTGTTTTTTCACCTTTCTTTAGGTCCTGTCCGCCTTGTTTCTTCTGCACTGTCACGGCAGTTGCTTGCCGGCTTGGTTTTGAGTTCGACGAAGTCTTTGTAATCGTTGGTGGTGTAACTACCTTTAACATTAAATTTCTTGTCCCTTGTCAATTGGAGCGATTGATTCCAAACTTTGAAGATTCACAAAGCTCTACTCACCCTGCTTCCCATTGCTTGTTCTTTAGGTTTCATCATACTCGACGTAGTCTGCGTCCCAGCGGATGGTCTACTCTTTGTCCCGGACTCTTTAGGCACTTCCTTCGTAGCAGTCTGTCTGGGTGCTAGCTGCATGCTCTTCTCTACTTCATCCGTCGGTGTTGGGTATTCATCCGTACGTGGAGTAAGTATTGGGTTTGAGATGATGTTCTATAAGAGTTCGTTTGCTTCATTTCTATTCCTTCTAAACCCAAAGCATGTTCTTCTTCAAGGCGCAAGTTGAACCAGAAAACATCTCGTAAACTCCTCTCAACATGATGTTTTTCTTTGTTAAAAAACGTGCAAAGAAATACGAATTTGGGATCTGTTTGGCTGGGGATTGGGAAGAGGGGAGGGGCATTTGCGCACATCTTACCGCGGACCGGTTCAAACGATGAAGAAGCCACGTTGGTACGGTTTCATGCATATTTTTTCATGAGGTACAGTCTAGTTCGCTGCGGACGGTTGGGCGTGTCAGGCAGTATGAGTGTGTCACCCCGTCAAAGCCGTTCTCTGCCTTCTTGTTGAAGCGCGCATGCGACAAAAAGTGGTAGAAAACGAGTAATAGAACGACATGATACAGTCATATCAGTTGCTATCTTCAACAACTGTCACTGCGCCAAACTCATCCCGCCTGACACGCCCAGCCGTCCGCAGCGAACCACCTATAGAGTGGTGGATTTGACTGATACACTAAGAAAAGCCACTCAAAGGAATTCCAGGTTTCGTTATTGGTCTGTACTATCGCCTGTATTAATTCGCGCTTGGATCGATGAATGTTGACTGTTACAGGCTCCACTTCTGAGAACGGGCTCAGAGTTGGAACACAACTCAGAAGTAGCGAGATTGATTTTTTCTGAAGGTCCACAACAGGAAGCGTAGGTGGTGGTGTTGAAAAAATGTGGAAGAAAAAGTGCCAGTTTTCCAAGTGCCAGTTTTCCAGTGCCAAGGACTTGTCAATTAAGACTCAAAAGGATGTTGAAGACGCCTCTAGTGAGAATCCTCTAGCCTCTAGCACTCGAGGGAGGAGGCTAAAAAAGTCGCATGTACGAGTTCAGTTGGCTGATTTCTTATCAGCCCCCATTACCCTACGGGCCGCGGAACCCGAAGATGGAGTCACTGGAAAAAGGGGGTCTTCGGAGCAAATTGCGCCTCAGCGACGTTAGCCTACAGCTTTCTGCTAGGAAATGATACAAGATTTTCCATTGCGGACTACACTGACTGCACTCCCCTTCCCACGCAACCTTTAACATTTTCGTCAAGCATCAAGAACTGGTTCTCCAATGGATTTGGTTTACATCCCCGGGAGCCCTTTCCGTCTAGGCTTAGACTCCTAATACTCCTGGATCACAAGAGTTACTTCACATCATCCTGCCCTATGTGAATGCGGTCCAACTTTTCAGAACTTTACGAGAGTTTGCAATTGTTTGAAAAATATGTCCGCATGTTGACAGGAACTCCAAGGTGCCCCTCATTCGACAAGCGTCCCTCCTCACGTTTCAGAAATTCTGTGGCTTCCGAGAAAGTCATCATTATGCCATTCAGGTGCTCAAGTGCTCACCTTATCAGAAGCTTCAGCAGCCTTGTCGTAAGTGTCTCTGCGCCGAAGCTTCGGTTTAGCGTCTATCACTGCTGGAGCTATCCAATCACCGTGTAAATCTTCAGTAGGATATTCGTCAGAGACTGGTGTAACTATTGGATCCGACAAGCATTTCTTCAAACAAATTTTTCATTCGAGCGTTTTTCTGAAGAGATGCTGAGAAACATACCAAACTTCCTCTTCGCTTCGGTGTTACTACTTTCTCTACCTGCGGTTTTGTGATCGCTTGAGCAGTCTTCTTTTGAACGGTAGGGCTAGCGGGGAGGGTCGCTGCTGGTTTCTGAAAGTACGGAAATGTGCACTAAGATTTCCAACAGTAGGCTTTTTAGAAAGGGTCTATGCGTCCTTTTCCAGACGATTCCTCACTCTTCCGCTCTCACAACCAGAATGGTCAATAGGAGGGTTGTAGTGCGGGGACCTACTACGGGGCCTGAGAGGATAGTTCAAATCACTGATATGACAGGCAACTGTCAGCGGTATTGCTCAAAGTTAAGCAGTACCCTCACCTCCATTGACCCTGGTACATGCCATTTGTGAGGTGAATGGGTCCACAGCCTCACAAGCGGGCCACTTTCTCGGTTCAAAAGTTCACGGGAACGGGCTGAGGGCAGTCGTACCCCGGTGCCGGCTTCATACCCTGCTTGCGTTATCCTCAAGGTGCAGCACTAGTGTTGATGCCAAGGCCCGGCGCGTGTGGCTGGCTGCGGCAGTGCGGGCGGAGTATGTATGAACAGGGTACAGCATCCATGTGTGAAGCCATGGGGAGTCGTACTTTTGCTCTGGGAGGGGGGTCGTATTTGTAAGACAAATTTATTTTGATAGTTGATTTTTTCTTGTGGAAAAGGGGGGGGGTCGTACTCACACCGACATTTCGCACATCCCCATGCTGTACCCTGTGTCTGAAGACGGCACACGAGTATCACTACAATCGCGCCCCATTTCCGTGGATTTTTGAGCGGAGAATGTGCCGCGCTACTGCAACTGCGAATCCGTTCTTCCCACATGGCAAGGACTATGATCCATGGAGGTGGGCGCACAAATAGTCTATTAAATGCTCTAAAGCCATACCGTAGCCCGCTCCTTCAAATTTACTCTCTCTGCGCATTATGCTCACATAATGCTCGGAAAGTCCTTATTCAGAGCGCTCTCGACTGTTTGATTTACTTCCTCTTTATCTCCGATCCCATTTGCCCCATGAACTGATGAATCTCAGCCTCAGCCTGCAATGATCGCGGGTGCTGTTTTCCTAATCCCTGCCCACCAATCGATACGCGATACGCGCGCTACACCCACGCCATACGGCCACTCATATCTGAACTATAGTTACCCTTGAGGCTGCCTGGAGTATGACATGAATGTGGCAAGAGTATAATAGTGTCCCGAGTGTGGGTGAAGGCTAAGGGCGATCAAGCCATCATCCTTTAGCTTCAGTGCTGTACAGTTTTGATGGGAAGATTTTTGCATTTCCACTACCGCGCACCTTCCCGTTCCTCTCGCACACGAGCGGTAGTCAAAGGGTTGCTTATATTCGTTTCATAAAATATACAAATAAATCCACCGTTTGCTGCAGCTTTTTCGGAGTAATCGCCTTTGCCTGTTTGAGATCCTTTGTTTTAGGGGTTGTTGCTGCTTCCGCCCTGTGGCGTTTGCTTGTTTTCTTCGGTGGCGTTGGTGTGACGAGAGGTTTTGGTGGCTCGCCCTTTCTTTCGACGCCTCTTCCCGCTGGCGTTGATTGCTAGAAGATAGAATCACTCCCACTGCAGTGAATCTTTATCGTGTTTTGACTTTAACCTTGAACCCTGCAAGTTACCTATTTCGCTTGTCCTCTATTTCATTCTCTTCGCTTTTTCGTTATTATAATTTTATTGGCGTTGGTATAGCGAAGATTTGCGGTCCGATACGCCGACTGCTGCCCACGTTTACACTTTGCGACGGAGAATCGGAGGAGCGGATGTTGGAATAAATCGCGATGTATTACGTTTCATCTCAACACCTGTAGCCCAAGAGAACAGCTCCGTTTGGAATGTCATTCCGTTGGAGATGGAATGCCATGAGGAACCGCTGTTTTTAAAGAGTGCCTCTCCAACTGCGAAGAAATAACAGAAAAACACCCACTTGTCCTTTAGCATGCGCTCGAACGTGCGATTCTGTTGTTCTCATCCGCAAAGCATGAACGCGGTGTGAAGAGAAAGATGATGTGTCGCAGACGTCACCCAACACGTTAGTGAAATGAATTGAGCGTCATTGGCAACGGCTCCCATCAGCCCTGACTTGCTAGATGACATGTGATCTCTGCTCATGACACATAACAGACCTGTGCCAAGGTAAATCTTACCCACCCGTCGTAGCCATAAGATTTCAAACCTAATGGTCAACCTTTATCTTGTAATGAGTTAGGGGGCGACTGGAGATGTCTTCACCCCCGAAACGACATGGCAATCCCATTGAAATGCCAGTACAATCGCTGAACTTCAATTCCAATAATGTAGCATGGTTTTCCATGCTTATAACATACCAACGAAGAAGGCACAGCGGTACGCCTTGCTCCGCTCGTACGACCTCATGGAATGCCTGCTT
>MU939322.1:0-10694 GCA_036418165.1 Cooperia oncophora
TAACTCTCAACCGGATGCTAGGAAGGTGACATTACATTATCGCTTTTTAAATCACTTTTTCGTATAAAATCAGGATTTCCGTCAGAAGCTGTAATTGAAGTCCCTGATTTTTCCTTTTTTCATTCTGAAACTTTCCATTAAAGCGTACGGTTCGGGAAAAACAAGCGGATGAACCAGCGGTAGAGAATTCATATTTAAAGTCTCATTTTCTAGAGCGTTTTTTAATACTTATTCTTTCCAGTGATGGCGCCGTCGCAATCGACGACTTCCAAAAGGGGCACGCACGGTCTTGGGATTAGAGATGGCAGGGCTTTCGGCCGATTAACCCTACAACCCTTCGGGACTGCGAAACGGTACCAGACTAGAACGGGAGGAGAAAAAGCACTAAGTTGCAGATCGGATGTTCTCGCAATCCATTATGAATTAGGTGGAACTTGCAGTGCAGCACGAGGAAGTAGAGTGTGTGGCGCACCCGGAAAGGCCAGAATCACACCTCTTTATTCTCTTAACACCATTCTTTTTTCTCTTTCACGCATCATTTTGGTTCTGCCGTAAGTACTTCCTTAGGGCGTCCCTCCGAGTGCTATTCAAAGGGAATATATGATGATAGCGCCGTCCCATAACCCCCTCTAAATGTCTGTAAATGACAGAAAGCCTTTCCCACGCATTGAATAATCTATTGGAAAGCACTCCGAGAAGCATTCCGATGAAATTCCTGAGGCGCGCACGCAAAAAGGAAACCTAATAAAAGATTCAAAAAGAATAAGCGAGTACTATTGAAGGGGTATGGAACGCTGCAGTTACGGGGAGCAGGAGTGGGGTGGATAGGGTCGTAAGTCTTTCTGAGGAGGGTATGCCGGGACTGGTTTGCACTTGATACGAAGGTTGCGGAAATTTCAGGACAGGATAGATTTCATTTTTCATTTTCATCTACCATTTCTGAAGTTGCACTCACTCCTACTACACCCTTGCACCCCCCCCCCCTCCCCACTTTCGACCGGCTTCTATATTTTCTTCGGGAAATCCGAAGTAAGCCAAGAAAGGTAGGTGAGGTTGAAGAAGATCGTACTTGAGGCGGCGCTGGAACAGCCTGTGTTTTCTGAGGGACCACTTTTCCCCTTCGTCACAATGTAGTGCCCTCAGCGGAAAAAGGCAATGATAACGGTGGTAGGGTGAAGAAAAGGCGCTGCTGGCTTGGAGGAGGAGGAGGAGGGGTCGTGGTTGTTGTATTGTGCACTTTTGCTTCTTTCTTTTGCTAGGGACCTGCTATAGTGAAGTCTTTAGAAAATCAACATAGAAAGTTTCGTTTGGGTTCCCAAAGAATACCTACAGAAGCGCAGCAAAAACTCTCTTGGAATGGTTCAGAATAAAAGCGCAGCAAAAACTCTCTTGGAATGGTTCAGAATAAGAGGATTACGGAAATTTGCATAGATTTCAAATGTATAAGCAAATAAGTACAAATAAATAAATAGATAGCAAACATGGGCTGGGCTTGGTGGGGCAGCGAATGGTTTCCAGCTGAGCTTAACAGGCTGACTTCTGAAGGATCGGAGATTCCTGTGATCAAGTTTCAATGAAAAGGCAATGTTCATGGCTCTTTCCAGGCAGAACTATCTATCGTCAGATTTTCACTCGTGGCATTAGTTTAGAGCTTGGAACGTTGAGAAAACTCCCAAAGAGTGGTGAGGCCTCATTTCGCAGTTTCACAGGAGTTTACAGGGCTCACCAGAGATCTATCCAACATGAACTAACGAAAACTAACCACAGTGAGAATTCCCCCCTCCAAGCCGAACAGCGCCCGAATACATTGGTATTCAACACTCATGATAGGTTACTTATTCGACTTCTACTGTATCCTCATTCATATATGGCGGAAAACCCTTCTTGCACTAAAATGTTCCAATTCAAAGTCATCCACTGTTTTACCTATAGGTGTGAAACAAGGGGGGAGAGGAAGAGAGGGAACGCTTGTGCACTATTACGTGGGTCGCCTGAAAACAAATAACAACACTGTTTTTCCATCAGGATGCTCGGAGAATGCAACACCCACTCTGGCGTGGCCCTCTCGGAGAGTTTGAGTACCCAAACATTGCCGCCTAGCAGGCGTGGCTGTGATATTTTGGTTGGAGGAGCACCCGCTTATCCATAGGTGTTAAACAGGGGAGGGGGTGGGGAGAGAACGAGGAAACAGGGGGAGGGTAACAGATGTTTGTGCCCTATTCCGCGAATTGCCTCAAAACAAATAACAACACTGTTTTTCCATCAGAATGCTCGGAAAATGCAACAGAGAGGAATAACACTTTAGGGCCCTCACTGGAGAGTTTGCGGACCCAAAGCTCGTTGACAGGCCTGAACATCGGCTGCTAGCGAACTTCGTAGGGGAGGAGATTTCAGGGGAGTAGCTAAGGATTTCAGGGGTTCAGGCAATACGAAGAAAGGAACAGCCAGGCAAGTCGCCTGGGCCGTGTATCATGGAAACGAAATGACGTTCAGAAGAATAAAATGAAGAAGAGTGATGGAGTCAATTTCAGATTATTATTAATGGCTATGTTGGCCGGAATCGCGCAGCAAGCGAACCCTTATGCATAACGTGACGACATCCACACTCACAGGCACACATTCATGCCCAGCACACGCAACAAACCCCCTCGTCAGCGCGAGGGGCGGAGTCACATCGGAACAGTAGCGCAACAGCAAAAATGCTCATCTGATATAGCTGTAAGCGTATTTATCTTCTTTTAGAATTTTATCTTTTTTTTTTTTTTTTTTTTTTTTTTTTTTTTTTTTTTTTTTTTTTTTTTTTTTTTTTTTTTTTTTTTTTTTTTTTTTTTTTTTTTTTTTTTTTTTTTTTTTTTTTTTTTTTTTTTTTTTTTTTTTTTTTTTTTTTTTTTTTTTTTTTTTTTTTTTTTTTTTTTTTTTTTTTTTTTTTTTTTTTTTTTTTTTTTTTTTTTTTTTTTTTTTTTTTTTTTTTTTTTTTTTTTTTTTTTTTTTTTTTTTTTTTTTTTTTTTTTTTTTTTTTTTTTTTTTTTTTTTTTTTTTTTTTTTTTTTTTTTTTTTTTTTTTTTTTTTTTTTTTTTTTTTTTTTTTTTTTTTTTTTTTTTTTTTTTTTTTTTTTTTTTTTTTTTTTTTTTTTTTTTTTTTTTTTTTTTTTTTTTTTTTTTTTTTTTTTTTTTTTTTTTTTTTTTTTTTTTTTTTTTTTTTTTTTTTTTTTTTTTTTTTTACCCGCGATAGGAAGAGGGCATTTACTTACAAGCTTCATTTTCAAGCTCGGCAGAGCGGACGATGAGGATTAGAAAATTTGTGAGAAAGGAGCGTGTCAGATTCCAGCGGTGTCTTGGGTAGCCACGGCAAGCTATCGCAAAAAATTAGGGTAAATTAAGCAGTTTGGCTTAGTAGGGGTAGCAAGTGGTACATTGAAGTTTTCGCCAAGTTACTAGTTCAAATCCTATTGAATTTCTGTGATTAGCGCGCTTTGATTCGCACATCTTTGCAGCTGCACACGAGTATGCCAGGACTGCGTGATAACTCTTTTTTGATTACTAAAGGAAAGCGAGCCAGAGAAAGTGCAAAAATTGTCCCCTCAGAGCAGAACAGGCAAAGCACTTATTTCTGATCTCCTCATCATTTAGACAAGTCAGAGGTTCCCTTGAACACATAGATAGTTCTTTTCTACAATGATGGGCTGTAAGGGTGCATCTGACACGACGGGAGGGGGTATTTTGGACTTTTACCACTTCCCACATGTCGACCTATGTATCTAGGCAGCCTGTTCTCGATACATGATTTACAATGATGGCTAGATGAGCTTGCTCCAGTTTCACAAGAATTCACAGGTTTCGCTAGAGTGAGACTTGTGAACCAGAACTAGGGAAGCAGTGATAGTACAAAATGCCCCCCGTCGCCAGACTCACGCGTTGGTAATCAATATATACAGCACTATTTGTCTGTGCGAACCAACGACCATACCCCTGTTAGGGCGATGGGGATAATATATGCATGGAAAAATGAGATGAACCCTGTTGCAACCGAATTAGTTCCATCAAGCTGTATATACTGGACATGATTCCAAGAAGTGAAGATTTCAAGGGGCAGTTTATGGCTGCCGAAGGGGCGTAGATCATCAACGGTCCTGCATGTCAACATATCAAAAATAGCCAACTCTTTTGAAACTCTTGCCCTGTTTCCATAAAAAATGTTGATCACGATAGAAACCCAGCGAAGCCGCGAGTAAAATAAAATGCCACGCATGAGTAGCCAGTTGGTGCCCACCAGCAAAAGCCATTCGTTCGTGAATTTCAAGAAAATTCCTCTATACGGTTCATATATCACAATCACTCGGGGCGGTGCTAAGAGGCGTGGAATGAGCCTATCCACCTTACCACATCTAGCCACTGCCGTGTTCCTTCTTGAGACGACACTAATCGGTCATCGATCAAAAAGCGGTAAGTAACACTTAACGCGATGTTCTTCATTTGTAGGCTCTTAACACCCTTCGACTGATCAGAATGATATCATCTATAAGTGCACAGAGGTAGAGGGGACAACACTATCAGTTTCTTCCTTGAAAAGAGAGTTGCAGTTCGGCTTGGAAGGGATTTCGCCGAGCCCGCGGTGTTCAACGATCAGACTCCTTATGGAGAACCTGTTAAAACTCTTGTTAACTGTTGCAATAGCAAGGCACTTGACATCTTACAGGACTTGTGAAAGTTGATGTGAGAATTCGAGCAGTACAAAGCACGGTCCGTGCAAAGCGCCCTTTCCTAAGTTTAAACAGCATTAAAAACTTTTTTTCAAGGCGTTCTAAGGTACTTAAGAATGCACTACCAATGCAGCTATAAAAACGGAAAACAGCATGGAATGAGCACGCGATAATGCAATGAAATGATATTTAAGGATAGCGCTCGTGTACGGGACATAGCACAGTGAAGAAGGAAAATGGCTGGCCTTGGTTGCCATCACCAATACTTTAATAGGATGAAGAATAAAAGGATTAGGTGTTCCTGATTGATCGCTCTGCTCGGAGTTCGTCCTCCAGCTAATTTCCACATTCAACATCAGGGTGAATAGAAGGACTTCGAGTAATGGATTACGACAACTACTTCCATCGTCTCGGTAAACAATCCCTTATTTGTTTTTATCAAAAGCAATCGAAAGTTGGTACGCAAAAAAGAATCACTGGGCGCAGTTTGGCGACTGCGGACGGTCATTATGCACTTTCACTGGTTCATAGTTTCGGTTTACAGGTCCCACTCTGCTGAAACCATGAACTCTTGTGTAGTTGCAGCAAGCTCGTCAAGCCATCACGATAAAAACCTGTCAGCTCAAGAAAAGACTCTCTAGATGGGCCACACGCCGAAGTTGCAAAAGTGCAAAATACCCCCCCCCCCCTTCGCAAACTGCCCGAATATCTGAATCCAGTGATTGACCAGATGACATGTAGCATCTCTAGCCTCCGCAACATCATCGCCGTGCGAGGTGATCGGAGTTATCCCTCTGCAGTCTCTCGTGTGGATGAGAGGATAAGGCGCTGATCTTTGACTATTTCTCTCTGAAAGAGAAATAAGGAGATGCCCTCTAATTTCCAGCATTTTTAGCTCTAGGCTCAAAAGACTTCAAATTTCTCGGCTGTTCTAATGAGAAGGATAGTGTGGATGTTATGGGTGTTTCCCATTTTGTGTTCATTTTGGGACAAAGATCCTGCACTGAACTGAGTTGGTGCACCTTTCGCCTACCGCGTTGCGTTGGGAGGAACAGTGATCGTGAATCTCTCGCAGTGGGCACGTCGTAGGTTACGAAACCCCAGCCAGAGGGATCGCCGAAGGGAGAGGAAGGGATAGAAGGGTCGTAGTTGCCTCTGACTGAGACTAATTTTACCAGTTGTTGGCATTTTCTTCGGTATTTTCCAGTATTCAGGGCGCTACATAACTTCGCTCCGCTCGAAGGCAGTTCCTTGGGGGAAAATTTCTGAAAGTAGAAGAATAGTTGGGAAGAAAAAACGGAAAAGTGCTAGAGCAATGAGGGAGGGGGGATGGAATCTAGGAAGATTGCAGGTAAGATGAGGGATGGGGAAAGAGTCGGACCAGAGTAGGAAATCTGCAGATTTCCCCAGCAGCAGGACGTGGCTGGTCCCTGTTTGAATATGGACCATGCAATCGACCTCCATTCAAAACTGTTGAAACGGAGCACACCACACGCTGGTAATTCGTCAAGCAAAGAAAGAGGGTAGTATTCAGGACCGGAAGAGAGGATGATCGCATTCGTTCAGTGGTATTTTCTTTCTTCTTTTCTCTTTTTCTCTTCTTGTTCTTGTGCCCTTTGGCCGACCGTGCCACCATTCCCCATTACGAGCAGGTTCAGAGCACTCCCTTCCGTTGGGTAACATTTTTTGCAATACCCCTCCTTCTAGCGACTGGCAAGACTCCTCTCGCAAGGGATCCTCACGCTACCACATGGCCTGACTAGGTTAGCCTCAAGGCGCTTGACCGGGTACGCTACAGATGGAGGCCGTCGAACTAGTTAGAACCCTCGGACAGGACCATCTCGACTAAGCGTTGAACCACCACATTACACCTTCTATAGTGTAATAAAGTAAATGACAAATAAATAAATAAATAACCCAGAATATTTCTCAGAATTTCGCAGGAAGGAAACAGAACTGCGTTGTAACTGCGACAATAGGCAAAATACCAAGTTCTGCTCGAAAAAGACTTGAAAAACGTCTGGGAAACAAAAGTACTCTAAAGTGCTGTTTTTGTCAATGCTGTTTTTCGTCAAAAGTAAGGTTGCAATGAAAAAAGCCGCTGCTCAAAAGAAAGTGAAGATAAAGGGATTGCGCTGAAAACCATTAACTTTCAGCGGTACGTTCATTTCAAAACAAGCCGGCGTGTTCGCATTGATGATCAGCTCGCTCCGGCGATGCTTCAAAAACTACGAACATCGTCCAAGAACGCTTTATTGCGATCGTAAAGTCTACGAAATGAAAGCGTAATTGGCCAGAGGCCAAATGCAGCACGTCGCTGTTCGCAAGAAGCCGGGTTCAATCTCGGAAATGCAGAAGGTCAGGACGTTTACGAACGTTATATAAACCATCGCTCTTGCAAAGGAAGCGGAAGTTCACTTACTGCCATTCGGACAACGTCGCCATGGACCGAGGCTTTCTTTCTCGTGACTGGACCTCGCTAATCAACCAGGCAATGCATTGTGCTGCGTTAACTTTTCTACAATGCCGACAGGTTCTATTAAACGAATTAGTTTAAAAAATAGAATATAAATAAGTGATCAGGAGCCTCCAAAGCACGTCCTACCACTGGAGAAAATTTTCCTAAAATACGGAGCCCCACTCAAAATTTCCTCCTTTATTACGACTCCCATCCCCGTTCCCCACCCTAGGCACCCCCTGAATTCTACCAACTTTCTGCATTTTTCTCAAAGGCTATAATGACATTCATCCTAAGAATCCCCAGCATGCGACGTGCCCTGCTGGGATCCCACGTAGGACAACTGAATGGAATCTACGTGTGCCCACCATGGACAAAGTGTCTTCTGTTTCTGCCATCTTGTAGACCATATGTTAGGGTAAAGAAGACATTTTGCAGAAACGATCAGTGATATTGGTAGCGGAGCACGTCGTACGTGGAGAATTCCAGGCGAGGAGGGGGGGGTCTGTTCTCTGAAAAGACGGGACTTATTTGATTCTGCGGAAAATGCCCCGGTCTGCTGGCTTACCTCGGGTTCCCCTATTTCAGGTGCGCTGTGTGTCCCGCCTTCACCTAACTAGACGGCAGTTTTTTTTCGAGAAGTAGTAGAGAAATTCTGCTGAAAAGTGGTATAAAGTAAAAGGAGGAGTATAGTAGAAGTGATAAATCAGAATCAGAAAATTAGTAGGTAGGATGGGGCAGAGGGGTGGGGTCTGTCGGAGGAGGATATCTCGAGGGGGGGGGGGGCGTAATGTGCAGCAGCTTTCCCCAACGACAGGGCGTGCCCTGATTGGAACTAAAGTTTCCAGGGGTGACAATTTCGAGATCCTTGAATCCTATCCCTGAAACTCACTCCGAAACAATGAGTTGGGTGCACAAGAGAAATTCGGCGTTCAGTCCTCAGGCTATGGGTTCAGGCCAAGTGACACTGTCGCAACACACTGCTTAATTTCTTCTGGTATTGGACTCTTCCAATCACGGAAATGGGTAAATATTTTTCAAAATGGGTAGGTCCCGAAACTGCATCGGAAAGGTAATTCACAAACAGCCATGTGCCCATTAACGACTTGCACAGGAGATGTTTCCATGTTGTGGAACTCAGCTATTAAAAACCTTCCAAAAACAGGTTTTCTCCTCGTTGCCGATGTAGCGGCGAATAAATGCTAAGTGATCAGTGAAAGCAAAGGTCAAGAGCTCATCATGTGTGGTGACTCCCTCCTCGATGGTAGTGAAAGCGGAACCATTTCCGATTAAGGAAGAAATGCCTCATTTCACTTTATGCCACTCTCGAGGGCCTTGTTCGGGTTATTGGAATGTGAGCCAGTGACTAATGGTGCTACAAGGAAACAGAGATCAAATTCTTTCCAGAACAAGTACTTGAGGTGTTGGAATGGGTCGCAGCACAAATTTCAAGAAAAGATGACGAAAAACGAACGAACGAAGGCCTACGGAAAGTGATCACGATGAAAAAGGAAAAAAGGAGCTGCTTGCTCGGAAGGGGTGGAGAGGATGGTGAAATCATTTTACTAGCACCCATCGATTGGGAACCTGTAAGCCCTTGTGAAAATATGAAATGGCAAGTTTGTACAGGAAGCCTTGTGAAGACCTGTAAACTCCTGTAAGGCTAATAGCGCCATACATAGTCCATACCATTCCGTAAATTCACGAATGTTCACAGGTTTTTTGTTCAGGTGAGAAAGTGCAGAAACACGTCCCCCCACCCATCCAATAAGACAGACAGTCGAAAAATGATTTGTGAACGATAAAAGGCAAATTCCTGAAGACTGGCCAACTTCCGTTCCAGTAACGATCGGGGAATTTTCAAATGTTCAGGCAATAAGAAGTTGTATAATACAATTACACTAAATGGATCACCTGCAGGACTTTCTAGTGGAATAATAAGTGGACTTAAAGGCAGTTGGCACGATAAGTACTGCACTGCATAATGCCTTTTCCAGGGGAGAAGCCCTTATAAGGGCGCTATCAAGCCACAACTTTACGTCCCAAACGCCCCCTTGCCCGCCCGCCCACAAATGGACGACTGTTCCAGACGCTCTAATTGATTCATTTGCTAAGCAAATTATGAAAGGCGACCGATCATAGTATTTTAGGCGCACCCAATTATCGTGCCAACTGCCTTTAAATGGAATAAATAAATAAAAATCTATTCAATATGATGAGCTCTTAGGGCCAGTTGGTGAAGGATGGAGGTGAGAAATTTATCACAGTCTTTTCGAAAAATTAAAATAATGACATAAGGCTCTCCCTTTAGTGTATACCTCTACAGGTAGTGAAGCAGGTTTGGACCCGTCACTCTAACCAGTTCATGAAATAATGGACAGGGTCCATAAGATTTTTAGGACAGAGCAAGCAACAGCCTATAACCGTTATCTATCTCTTACTGATCTACCAAAATTTTCAGGGTTTTCTTTGAAAGGCAGGGACCAGATGCTATCGGAGGATCGCCATAATAGCCTGCCCTATCGCTGGAAAGTAAGGCCATAACTGAGGAAGAGGGGACTAATGCTTTGAAAAAATAGTTCAGGTATTTATAACCTCCCACAACGTTCAGTGAAGTGAGGAATAAAGAGGCGGTATGAATGGGTGGCACCGGCTTCAAGTAGCCTCGTATCTCACTCACATACTAGACTTCTAAATGTTGCATCACAACCCAGCGTAGCTGAATACTGGGAGGAGGTTTTGCTCATTCCAGCCCGTGCCTTCTGAAAAGGCGCCCGAATGAGTAGAGTGATTTCAGCAGCACACAAGAAGTTAGAAGGAACACTTTTCCATCAAAATGTGGTAAAACGTCGAAGTTAACAATAAGTAGAAAGAGACAAATAGGGTGAACGCAGTTGTTAGAATAACCCGTCAACTACGCAAGCATGGGCCAAGATATCCCATGAAACAAATTCCCTTGAGAGTGGAGGAGGGGGCGGGACATATGACCCATGATTCCTCGACTCTTTGAGATGATTATTCTCGCGGAGTTCAAAGAAATGGATCTAACTGTAGTGTAGGGGCTAATAAAGTTGTTTCGGAAACTGTTCCTGGATTCCCCTTTCAAATAGAATCTCGGAACTCGCACCCTCTATTCCTTTACAATCTACAAATCTGGAGGTCTTATGGTCTCGTTTACCCCATTACCCCTCAGTGTTGGACAAGATCCCGCCCGTGATTGCAGAACTTGAGGCCGAAATTCAACGAAACAGCGACGGAGCACTTCTTGGACTATCTCCAAATCGGCGAACTGCTGCCCATTACCAGAAAGCCCCAGCAAACTCGTTATTTGTTAATCTAGAGAAGATAACAAGTAGATTCTGGATTGCTAATTCAATCATCATAATTCATTGCATCTATATGGCGTCAGATTCGACAATGAGGCTACACAACCATAGCCGGACCAGAGCGGTGCGATGCACCATGGTTCGCACAATCGGAGCGATAGATCTTCAGATAACCACACTACATCGACTGTATTACAAACACGTGGACAAC
>MU939333.1:0-10621 GCA_036418165.1 Cooperia oncophora
CGCTGGTCAGACACGTTGCATGCGGACTTGAAGGTGGTTGGCACCCATCCCGATCAAGCATTTAATCGGGAGAAGTGGCGTGACAAAATAAGGCAAGCGGACCCTGCTACAGTGCGGGACAAACAATGAAGAAGAAGAAGAAGATTGAAAACTGGCGTGAAATTCTGACAACACAATGCATGTCTGTGCCGTTGTGCTTCCTAATCAATAGAATGTGACATAAACCTAAAATGAGCAACAGGAAGAATAGGTTACCAAGTTGGGAAAAGTTCGACCTCTACTTCTTGTGAATTTGTGGCAGGGACAGTGATCATCATCACTCGACATCAAGCATCACTGCCTTCTGAAATGCGACCCCCCCCCACCTCTTTCCTCAGTTAGCATACTGGCCCACTTTTCACTATTGGCTGGCCGTGCTATTAGAGCGGCCAACAGCGTTCAAATATGACTCTTCGCGCTGTGAAGTCCTGTGAAGTCCATGGCGCGCCATGGCGATCAATGATCCGCTTCTTCATCTCATCTTTAAACCAGCTCACGACTTTTGCTGCCGAATGCTGTTATCAATTGCTTTGCTTCTTTCATCCAGCATTATAGTTACCGTTCCACCCTCCATTCAGTCCTTGGGATCACATCTCACTGTTGCTGCGATGTGCGCTGTGAAATTCGTGACAAGCAAGCACATACAGACATGGTTGGTGCGCCAAAGTGGCCATCCGAAATGAAGTGTATCCCGACCGATGCCCTGCTGCTTGGAAGTTTACGAAGATTTGATTGAGCTTTCTCTTACTCAACATGTATTTAACATTAGATAAAGAGCGTCCTGTAACTGAGCATTTATCCTGTAGTTTTTTTTCAGGGGCTTTTTGAAGTTTTTGAGTAGTGTTCTCTGTGCCCGATGGGAATACTGTTGTATAACAAACGTGCTTAGCAAACGTGCCTAAATTAGTGTTTCTGAAAGAATCATTTTGGGAGTATTCGGAATCATTCAACAAGAGGCTATCGAGAACATTGTTCGTTACTTATTTCTTCTTTTATTGATGATTTTTTGGATTTCCAAAAGGAGTTAGGAGTGGTATCGCAACGCCGAGGACGAGTGGCACTATGCATTTACACAGAAGTGCTTTCAAAGCTGCAGACAGCACATTCAAAAATGCATGAAACGCACAGCGTGCATATGCAGTGTTCAAACACTTTGCGGTCATGGGGCCGTCTTCTTACGAGTGCTCAGCTGTTGTGACCCGTCTTCATCAGGCATTCATTCTGGATTCATGTTGAGTGGACCCGCTTGCCTTTGAAAACCTCATGTAACTTCCTTCACATGGACCCGCAGCATATGTGGAAAACGGATTAGTGAGCGGCGTCCCAAGCTGCATTGCTAGGTTCACGTCTCGTAACAAACGGCTACAACGGCAACCTATTATCCCCCCTGGTCGGGGGATTATATACCGCTTTCACTTTAAATTTACGACTTTTTCAACTAAATTCAGGACTTGTTTACCCATGTCTCATTAGACCCTTATGCGAGCCCCGCCCCTACAGCCACTGCCACTTGTAACGTGGTGGTGATTTTCAAATTTCATTTCATAACCTCTGCTTCTGTGACTTTTCTACACTTTTCCCACTTAGCACATACAGACTAGCTGGAAGGGACCGTACATCAGCTGGCAGCTCCGCTCACTTTCTGAAGAATTCGTCGCAGATTTCGACTTTTCATAGCTTTTTCAGCGTCGCTGTTTTTACTCCCACTCATCACAAAACGGAGGTATACTCCTCATCATTACGGACTGTCGGGGCGGGTCAGTGCGGCTGCGTTTTCCGCGGTTCCAAAGTCTTTCTGCACCAGTTGTTGAAGCGATCAAATGACATAACAGCATTATATCCTTCGTATTACTCGTTTTCTACCACTTTTTGTCGCATACGCGTTTCAAAAAAAGGCTGAGAACGGCTTCAACAGTGTGCACACTCGGGGCGTATCAGCCAGAAGGAGTGTGCGCACTCCTTCTGGCTGATACGCCCCGACAGTCCGTAATGAAGAGGAGTGTACTCAGAGTGCACTGGCACATTATGCCCCCCCCCCTTAGCCACGCCTGCCTTTGCGGCTGGTTTATTTATGAGATTTCGATTTTTTTTCTCAAAATTTTAACTTTTTGGACTGCTACATGAGGCCCCATCCGCTGTTAGAGATTCCGCTCACTTTGTAGAAGCCCCATCCACCTTTGGGAAATGGTGATCGGGATAATAGAGTCTGAGCTTGCATGTTAGGGTCGCGCTTGCCACTGGGAGCGAAAAACCAGGCAAAAATTCTTTCGATTTTGTTGAAATGTGGGCAGGCTTACGATAGTGTCCGGTGAGGCACGGGTAACCAGGTGTTGAATTTTGTTTGGAAACTGGTGGTTTTGGTTTGGAAACTCGTGAATTTGGTTTGAAATGTCGTGAATTTGAAGTGAAAATGGTATATGTAGTAGGAAGGTTGTGCTAAAGATAAGTCGATCCCACTGGTCCTGCTATTCGCAATGAGTCTACAGGTCCGGTTATTTACAATGAGGTGTGGGCGGCTATACGCATCTTGAGACCTGAATTCAAGTCTGCATTTTGAACTTGTAAACAACTCTCCGAACCATGCTACGGAAGTTTTAACCAGCACTCTCCTTACGGACTTATTTCAAAGCTCGTCAGTCAGAGTCAATCAGTCACAATTACACTACCAAAATCGCTGGAAACTAATGACCGTGGGTATTCTGACACGCCGAGAACAACTGGACAAACGCTGTGCTTAAAAACAGTGTTCGTACTCTGCAATGGAACCATCTGTAAGTACGAGTGATTGTAGCTCAAAGGAAAGTCTTTTCATGCTGTCCGTAGCGCCCTCTGCACTCCACATTTATTTTCAAGCGAAGTGAGTGTGATTTTTGTGTTCATGGAGTGATATTAGCCTTTCAGACGAATTTCGTTTTGTGGAATTTTGACCGAGCTTTGAAAAAATGGAGATAGTCATGTGTGGCTAGCGACTATCGGTGGTCCTGGGCCTCTCCTATCGTCGGTGGCTGGCACTGGGATAGATCGAAATTGGCATTATAGGAGAAACTCGATGGGTATTAGAAAAGAAGTCAATCCGAAATAGCATGGCGAAGCACCGAAAAGAAAATATAGCCACTGCTGGATAGGAATGAATGGGAAATAGACCGATGGGGACAACGCTGTAAGGTGTGAAGTATGATGTCAGCGCATAGGCTGGATACCGCTCTTCTTCGGAAGCATGGCTAGGGGGTCAGCTCAGTCCCGAGACTATGTTGCTATATATGTTAAGCTCTGAAACGATGACGGGAGATACCGACCTCAGTTTCATCATTATTTACACTTTTTTTGAAGTTTGGTGAAAATCCCAAACTAGAATAGCACTTTGTCCCCAGGGATATTACGCCTCCCTAAACGCAAATGCTAACTCGTTTGACACGAAAACGTGTGTGGAGTTCGCTGAGGGTACCAACACGCCAAAGCTTTCGTTTAGGCCACTCAGTGCACAAACTTAGAGAATGCTCACGTTTCTTTTTTTTGGGGGAGAGTTTCGGCGAACGCCGATCCAGCGGCCATGTTTAAAGTCTATCTAGCCATGTTCCCGAAAAAAAAAATAAAGCATAGGTATCAAGTTTTTCAATCTCACGACCGACTGCCTGCAATACGGACTCACTGACGGCTGCGCGCCACCGCCACGATCGTGACATACTTCCCAGTCTTTATGAGAGTGCTTCCACGGGCCAGTGCGTAAGGCAGTGCAGGCGAAAAACCCTTCTAACTCTGTTTAGAGAATCACACCGCAAATTTCGAAAGGAACTTTGAGTTCACCGTTGGAAGACGCGTGCGCAGGTGTGTATATAACTTCATATGGCCGGATCGACCTGTTGGTAATCGCTTGTTAGTATATTTGATAAGCAAAAATAATCGTCATGAAATCAAAACAACCCAGCGAACTACCAGTTGGATCGGCCGGTTTCGCCGGCCGATCCTCCTTCCGCGTGTGAAGTGGGTCCCGGTGAGAAGTTTTCCATGAGAGGGAGGGCCAGTCGGATCGGCCGGCTTCGCCGGCCGATCCTCCTTCCGGGTGTGAAGTGGGTCCCGGTGAGAAGTTTTCCATGAGAGGGAGGGCCAGTCGGATCGGCTTCGCCGGGCGAATGGTCGAAAAAAATTGTTTTGAGAATTACCGCACTTTACCGTTTCACTTCTTGTATATACCCCCTAGAAGACAGTCGTCAAAATTTTCTATGCGGCACTCCCCTTAGTGATGAGGAATCGCAGAACAATTGCCGACGGTACCAACCATTTGGTACACTGTCTAGGGTTATCCCTCACTAACTTCATCTGCCAAACCATTGCTCAGTTTCACCTTACTCCCCATTTTGTGGGGTTTTTCGTATGCGTTTTGAGGATTTTTGCCCTCGGCACCGTTCACTTCGGCGAACGCCCCGCCCATCAGGGGTGTGCTTCATTGATTTCGTCCGCCAACTGATTGCCTATCGTTTGCCACTTCTCCCACTCTCCGAGCTCTTTTGGAACCGAACTACGAATTTTTGAAAGTTTTGGCAAGCACCGCCCACCTATAGAACGCCCGCCCAAAATGGGTTTGTCTCACTCATTTCGTCCGCCAACCGATTGCCTATCGTTTGCCACTTTTTCCGCTCTTGGGGCTCTTTTGGAACCAAACTACGAATTTTTGAAATTTGTAGCTCACAACTGTGCGCACGCCCCGCCCACAGTGGGCGGGGCTTAGCTTAGTTCATGTGTGTTCCGTACATCTTGGCCCATGCCCTACCCAACCCACCCTTGACCCGCCCCCTCCAACTGGCTCTTCAGGTGATTCCGAATTTCCGGACAGACAGACAGACAAACAGACAAACAGACAAACAGACGTTGCCGTTTATATATAGTAGGATAATCGCTTCGCCCTTCTTCGCCGCGAGAAAGCTTTTTCACAATTCCCCTCCATTCCCGTTCCACTTCTCGTATATTGCACAGCTCCCTAGTAAGCAGTTGTGGCACTTCTGGACTTTCCGCTCGCCAAGTAGATATTGGATGTTTGGTGGATGCGGTTGTTGTGATTGGATCACCCCATATATACCATTTTCACTTTAAATCGGACACTTTTCAAACCAAATCGGACACTTTTCAAACCAAATCGGACACTTTTCAAACCAAATCGGACACTTTTCAAATCAAATCGGACACTTTTCAAACCAATCGGACACTTTTCAAATCAAATCGGACACTTTTCAAACCAAATCGGACACTTTTCAAATCAAATCGGACACACCCCTTACAATTAGGTGGTTGATAACTAGACCACACTAGGTACTGTTGCAAGCCTCCGCCCCATTATCCCCGCCCACTTCTCAGCGCGGACAGGGTTTTCCGAGATGCTTCATGAAATCTGCTCCCTCGACTTTTTTTCGTTTTTGCCCTTTGCACACACACTTCAACTGAAAAAGATTGATACCTATACAGATCTGACTCCGCCCACTTAACAATGAAGTTACGTAAGTTCTGAATTTTTATAACTTTTTTCGACGTAGTTCTTTTCACATCCAATCTTCACAAAACGAATAACCATGCACAGCACACCAGGCCCCGCCCCTCTGACCCCGCCCACTTGTGTTTATCGCGGAATTTTGGTTTTTCTTCCGGATTTTCGCTTTTTTAGGCTTTAGCGATTGGCTCCGCCCACCAATGGAAGCTCCGCCCACTTTGGGGAAGCCCCGCCCACTTTTCGAAAATGATGCAAATCGGCGGGCTAGTGTCCGTACTGGCGGATTACGGCCTCTCCCGTCGCTCAGAACAAAATTTCCTTTTTTCCGGTTTTTCCCTTTTTTTATTCTATGTGCCGGGAGAGGCCGTAATCCGCCAGTACGGACACTAGCCCGCCGACTTTGCATCATTTTCTAAAAGTGGGCGGGGCTTCCCCAAAGTGGGTGGAGCCTCTCCTAGGGGGCGGGGCCTGTATTGGGGCTATTCTGTCTTCAACGGACCTTGGGAGCCACTTGCCACGTAGTGCCCCACTCGGACCTAAAGACACACTTTGGACGAGTTTTCCGCCTCTTCGGGGCAGTGGACGAGTTGTCCGGCTACGCGGCTGAGATTCCCCGCACCTAACGACGCGTTTTCGCGAAAAAACCGGCAGTGGACGAGTTGTCCGCCTTTCGGACGAGTTTTCCTGCTCGTCGCGCGGCCGTCGCTCGCGGCGGGGCGGTGCGGCGTGGGGAGGGGCTACGAGCGGACCTAACGACACACTTGGCGAAAAAACCGGCAAAGAGGGTCCCTTTGGACGAGTTTTCCGGCCGGGCGGACCTAACGACACACCCGGCCGGAGATGCAGCAAAAATGCCGTGAAATGGCTCAAATCGGCGAAGTTGTCGAAAAGAGCCACTTCGGATGAAAATTATAAGATTCAAGGATCAAGGATCAAAATCGCGATCATGTGTTTGTTAGCCCTACGACGTAAACATTCGGCCACACTAGTACCATCGAATAAACCTTACGCCGTCGAGTATCCTTTCCCTAAAAAGCTCCGTAACCTTTTTCTGGGAAGTCCGCAGCAGATATGGAAGACGCTTTTGTAGTCTCCATCCAAAAACCATACAGCCGATATATATCTCACTTCAAGTGGCCACTTACAATTGAATGGTTTGAACTTCCCATGAAACTTCGAATGGAGACCTAGTTATTAGGTTGTCCGGAAAGTTCTCAGCGTTTTGGGTGTTTCACTTTAAACGATCGTAACTTTTTTAATACTCATCGGATTTAATCGAAATAGGCACCATTCGAATCAGCACACTTTTGCCAATGTGACAGCAGTCGAGAAATCCCATCAAAGTAAAAAACTGGGTGGTCGAAAATTCACGAAATCCACTAAGGCTTTTTGCCTGGTCCTGATTGATGAAGTATTTTCCAGCAAGGGAGTTCTGAAAATGTTAGAAAAGGTGATAGTCGGTTGGCGAAAGGTCTGAAGAATATGGCGGTTGAGGTAGAACTTCAACCCCCAATTCGTTCAATTTATGGATAGTGATTTGTGGTGTGGGCGGGCGTTGTCATGCAAAGGAATCGGACCCTTTCTTTTGATAAGTGTTGGCTGCATCTGACAAAATTTTCGGTACAATTCGTCGATTTCTTCACAGTAGGGTTCTGCTGTGATGGTTTGGCCTGGTGATAAAAAGTTATAGTGGATCACACCAGCCGATGACCACCACACTGTGACCAGAATCTTTTTTTCGTGAGGGTTCGGCTTTGAAAATTACCTCGGTGGTTCGTCGAAATCCAACCACTGTCCGGAACGTCTCCTGTTATCATACATGACCCATTTTTCATCACAGGTGACAATTCGGCCCAAAAACAGGTCGTTTCTGCTGCGCAAAAGCAATGCAGAAGGAACCTCGAGACGTGCCGATTCCTGCCGGTCACTCCGATTGTGGGGCACCCAATTGTCGAGTTTTTTCACCTTCCCAATGCGTTCCAGACCATCTGCAACAGTGGATTTGCCAAGGCCTAGCTCTTCTGCTATCTCTCGAACTGTTTGGGATGGGTCAGCCTCCAAAATCCCCAAAATCCTCGTCAGATATTGCTTTAGGTCGACCGCTATGAGGTTCATGGCTAAAATCTCCAGAACGAAATTTGTTGAGCCATTGCCGCACAGTGCTTTCTCTAGCACTATTGGGCCCCCACACCTGGTTAATTTGTTGAGCTGTTTCGATTGCGGATTGCCCCAATTTATAGCCGAAGAAAAAAATCGTCCGAAGTGCTCTTTTCACATGCTTGAAAAAATCTTGAAAAAAGAGGGTTTATCAAGCAATGGTGAAACGGCAATTATACCATCAGATAGCGCAAGAAATTCTCTACAGGATGTGCTACTGAGAAGCAAGGCAGAATGAGTTTTTAATCAGCAGTGAATGTACAAAAAATAGGTGCACAAAACGCTGAGAACTTTCCGGACAACCTAATACATCGATAGAGCCTCGAATGCTGATTACGATTATGCAGATAAAAAGTACCACGGGGACTTCCCAGACGAAAACTTGTGCGTTTTGACCAATGCATAGTATGTTGGTACTGTGGGGAAAGACGGAACACGGCGCTTGGTTGTCCTTACATCCATGATCTTGCCCAAGATTCGCGTGGTCGTGCGTCGGAGTTCATTTGACACCTTTTCGAAATCTCGTAGCGATGACCTTTCGTATGTAGGTAGTATCCGAGAGCGATCGTTGGCCGAGACCTTTATCCAGTGATTGTGTGAGAACAACAAAATCTCCACTCTTGTCGCTCACACTATATCGGAGGTTTTGCCTTGTTCCGTCTTTCCCCACAGTACCAACATACTATGCATTGGTCAAAACTCACAAGTTTTCTGAAGACACTGATCTACGTGACATCGATGAAGACTTGGTAAAGACTAGACCAATCATATCTTCCTGTGGAGGTCCGTCGGACAGGATCAGCTGGTTCCTTACAAAGCTCCTCTCACCGTTACTGCATTACGTAGCGGCTCATTTGGTGAACGTCGGAGAATTCATATCAGCCCTGGATCGATGTGAAGTACCAGGATGATGCATGTTACGCGAGGTTTCATTGTACACCAATGTGGATAACAACGAGGCTGTAATCTGTGATTGAACTGCTACGACAACATCAACAAGAAGTACATACATTCGGATTGATGGAGGAAGATCTGCGACAGCTCTTAGCAGCTACTTTGAAGTGCAACATCTTCCAGTTCGATGGCTTGTTCTATTCACAGGAATGGCCATGGGACTAAGAATATCGCCGCTACTGGCTATCGTCTATTTGGATCGCATCGAAAGAAGATCCTTGATCTCAGGAATCATATTCTACAAGCGATACATAGACGATGTCTTCGTCATTGGCTCCACCGCCGAGGTGATGCACACAATGCTTCATAATTTGAACTCATGTGATCCCAATATACGTTTCACGGTGGAGTACCCAGATGACAGCGGCTTTCTTCCGTTTCTCAACACGAAGATTCGGATGTACCAAGGAACTCGTGTGGTATAAGAAACCAATGTCGAAGAATATCCTTTTGCATTCCCGAAGTGCACATCCCTTGTACATGAAAGCGAATGTGATAAAGAATCTTATCACAACGAAGTCAAGGACCTGCACTGTGGAATCAGAAGAGGTGGATCAGAAAATAGCAAGGATTTTGGAGGAGAATGGCTACACAACATGTCATCCAAGAACATGGCGTCCTTTCTTTGCTACTGGAGGAGTCCCACTGGTGTTACCTTACATCAACGAACGAATAGCAAAGAAAGTGAACCATATCGTCAAGTCATCTCACCTCCCAGTCAAGCTAGTGTTCCGTCCACCTGCGAATCTGAAAAGTTTGCTAACGTCATCGCGGATTTATGAAGAAAAGTGTGGCCGAAACAACTGTCCTTACTGCACCGAAAATAAGATCTGCCAGTTAAGAGGAACAGTCTATTTGGTCACATGCGAAGGATGTGGTCAGAAATATGTGGGTGAAACCATGCGACCACTGTATAAGCGATTGGACGAACATGTGCGAGCTTTGCGGAATCCTCCTTCTTACCCAAGGAGTGCTTTTTCACGGCATCGCACATTGTTGCATCGACAGGAACCACCACCCTCGCTGAATGTCACTGTGCTATACCGCTCGAGGGAAGCCCCATTGGAAAGGAAACTGCTTGAGGCCCTCGCTATCAAGCGGCTATCCCCGGAAATCAACAACAGGGATGAGCTCATGGAAGCAATGAGGCTGATAACGTAGCGGCAGCGATATAGGAAGTCATGAGAAATGTCACGTTTGTCGCATGCTTAGTGACTTTTAGTTGCATAGGGCGGTCCATCCGGGTAAGGCGTTCAATTGCTGTTATTATGTTGCTCACAGTGTGCCCTATACATTGTAATGCAGTTGATAACGCACTTTTGTTACGTATTTAGCCGTCCTGGTTACATTGACTGTTTTGTTAACGCTTGTTAAGTGTATTGCATGAGTATGCTTGATTTAACGTTTAAGGTCTGAAGAAGCTGTTAGTACAGCGAAAGCTAACCAATAAAGTATATTGAAGAGTCCTCAATTCTCACAAGAAGATATCCTACTATATATTAGGTTGTCCGGAAAGTTCTCAGCGTTTTGTGCACCTATTTTTTGTACATTCACTGCTGATTAAAAACTCATTCTGCCTTGCTTCTCAGTAGCACATCCTGTAGAGAATTTCTTGCGCTATCTGATGGTATAATTGCCGTTTCACCATTGCTTGATAAACCCTCTTTTTTCAAGATTTTTTCAAGCATGTGAAAAGAGCACTTCGGACGATTTTTTTCTTCGACTATAAATTGGGGCAATCCGCAATCGAAACAGCTCAACAAATTAACCAGGTGTGGGGGCCCAATAGTGCTAGAGAAAGCACTGTGCGGCAATGGCTCAACAAATTTCGTTCTGGAGATTTCAGCCATGAACCTCATAGCGTATGATAACAGGAAACGTTCCGGACAGTGGTTGGATTTCGACGAACACCGAGGTAATTTTCAAAGCCGAACCCTCACGAAAAAAGATTCTGGTCACGGCTTGGTGGTCATCGGCTGGTGTGATCCACTA
>MU939341.1:0-20426 GCA_036418165.1 Cooperia oncophora
AGAACACTACCATCAAGCGGCTAGACTGATTGCCGTGTTACCGACGGAATTTTTCGCGGACCGCTTGTGAGTATTACACCTCGTACAGGGGAAACCCTTGCGTTCTCCTGTCCTGGGACTCTTGCGTTCTACCCATGTCCTACAAGGTGTATATCCGTCCTACTCTAAGAAAGTAGGCCTGATGTCACCTACACTAACAGCAGGAGGTCATCAACTGCAAGCGTACAGAACAGCTTCATCGGGAAGGTTCCAACTAGGGCGTTGGGGTATGCACTACAGTGGTCTCTAGAGAGGTATGGTCAGGAATAAGGTGCATGAAGTCGAGTGAAGGAATACGCCCTCTGCCGAACTAGTGAATACTTGGAAACGCCCCTTTTAGCTCTCTGACATGGATTTTGTGTATGGTTGGCCTACCGAGGCTAGCCAATGCCAGTGCAGCAAGCAGCGGGGCAGCTTAACTAGCCCCGTGAAGCCACAGTTCATGTGGAGTCCATGTCAGAGGGCAAAAAGGGGCGTTTCCAATGACGTGGTTGGTAGTGTGGCTAAGGGTGCGTGCTTCCGTACTGACTCTCCGCTTCTATGTTTATGTCCCTGTGCTTCTTTCGTCGAGACCCTGGCAGAAGGGAGCGTCAGTCCAGCTTCAATCGAAGTTGTGCGAAAGTTCTTTCATGAACAATGACTGTGATTTCTTGTCCAAGGGGTAAAACTACCCAGTGGTGTACGTTGTCAAACGATGTCTTTCCAAGGTGTTTAAGGGCCGAATAAGACCGTTCAATCATCACTAAATTGCACTAGAATGCACTGGAGGGATGAAGCTATCCTGAGTACTAAATTGAGTCAAGCCGGAAGTTCCCCCTTGAACTTCAAAAAGTCAGCAGTGGATTGTGCCAAACGTTTCTCCTATCCTCATCAGACCTCGAAAAACGTTTCGTCAACAGAAAACGTCTGGGCAAAGGATTGCATGCCAAACAGCATCATGTTGTTGCCTCGCAGTGTCCAGAAGCACAGGAACAATTGACAAGGGATGCTCAGTTGCGTGCATGTTGATGCATCTCATAATGATTGAGGTGTTTTGGTGTATCACACTGAATAAACAAGGAATTTGGAGGGGCACAGAAAAGTCCCTCCGAGTCCCTGTTCATCCCTCCTCGTCCCTTTGCGGTCCTGCAAAGGCCACACCAACGAATTAATCTGAGGGTGTTTGGGAAATCGATCGGTATTTGACTGACAGTGTTAACAATATTAAGGAAAGGCTAATCAAGACTCGTGGGATCGACAGCGCTCAGGCAAGACTTTCTTCTTCGGAAGCTTCTCAAGGGCTAACCATTCCAGAGGAAAACGCAGAAGGTTTTCGGTGCATCAGCCGGTCCCAAAAGTTCTTATAAAGGCTGGTAGAAGTTCTACTGCTGGTATATCCGTCACTGAGATTTAGAAAATGCCAATGGCAGTATTTGAATTGTTTTATTATGGTGCCAAAATCAGTGTACCTCCCCAGCAAAAAAAAAGATTCAACCCCATGCATCAGAATATCGTTAAACTTCACGCCTGAGGAAGAGAGCAGTTCACTCTGAAGTGCTCATCTTTTTAGAAGCACACTCCACTTACAATTTGTGGGCTTTAGAGCCCAAATATGGGTTCGTAAATAACTTACCAGTGGAGGAAAGGGAAGACAGAACAGTCAGAGATACGCCAAACAAGGCTTCGAGACTAGACGCGTATTTAAAAAAGCGAGACATGTTACGCGAGGCGAGGGACCAGACAGAGCGATGGAGAGAACAGAAAGACGTGTTGGGAAACGAGCGAGATGGCAACTCCGTTTCCCACACAGAACGAACGCAGCGCGTCATACTGTGCTTATAGGAACTGGACCAGCGGCTCATGTGGTATCTAGATAACACAGACAGCTTGCGCGAGTGACTATCCTTCGGCTTGTGGTGAGTGCGCTCCGGTGCGCTCCTCCTCCTCACGTACTGTGGGAGAGGTAGAAAGTTTTAGATTGGTGACCTGACTACATCTGCTGAGGAAAATTCTTCATATCAGATGTTCTGCTTTGTGCCTTCCTCACCTGCGACTTCCCTTCTCAGCCGTTTCAGGGAAGAGGGCTGCGACCAAGAAGAAGATGCCATGTCAGGGCTGACGCCGCCCATGAGATTAGCGTGGAACGGAATAGGCGAATAAATACAGAATGCTCAATCCAAACTTGGCTCTGAAGCAGCTCTACTGCAAATCTAAGTGCCAGAGGGGTTTATTTCAGCCTTTTTGCCAGATCTACGCCTTCAGTGGTTCATCCAAGTTTTGTTTACTTCGTTTCAAACTTACCATTAGCTGTGCCTCCTCCGTAGGATTACATTTCTGCAGTATGTTCGATCATTTGTTCGTTGCTAATTATTCGTTGCTTTTGCACAAATTTGCTCAAAAACTTCCTTGCAAATTCGCATGCCGAAATTGTTCACTTGTTTACCCCCAGAAGAACCATTGATCGCCTCCCTTTCAGGCTAATGGAACCAGCTGAAATATGCTTTTCGGACGATCAGCTCCGATTGTCCGGATCAGAGCTGGAACACTTCTTCAACACTGTCGTTTTTCCTCCACTATGTGCTTTCGGTCTCGTTGGGAATACGCTGACCATTATGGTTTTAATTAGCAACGATCTCATGTCCAGGTGAGCTTATGCATTTAGCGTGCCTTTAGAGCTATGAAAAAGGTTTCCAGAAAATGTGGAAGGAGCACATTTGGGGTGTCAGTAAAGTCCGAACTCCTTGTCACTGCGTAGTCCTTGACGTCTCATGTTGAGGTTCAATGGAAATTTCGGTACTCGGGCGCATTTCGATTTGGTGGGGGCACTGAGAAAAGCTTGCACAAGTCACCTTGTGGAAACCTGCAAATTCTTGTAACCGTGTAATCGAAGTGCCATTTCGTAGCTTCACAGGTATTTACAGATCTCATCAAATTGAGACCTGTAGAATGGCTAAGAACACCTGGTTTTTTGGCCGGTGTGGGAGCATTATGAGTTTCCTTGCTGCAATGTTGGCCGTTATTCAACCACCAGTAGCCTGAAAAGCCCTTCGGACACTTTGCAGAGTACATAAATGACACGAGGTAGAGATGGTGTAGTGGCTAGTGGCACGCTTGCCATGCGCGCAGTCCAGGTGTCCAAATGGTGGATCGGCTGCCGCCCAAGCCAACAAATACTTCCATCCTCCGGACGATAAAGGAGTACCAGGATTCGGCTTTAGAGGGTATGAAAGCACTGTATCTCCGGCATGGCCGCTGGCTCTGCAGATTTAAGGTTTAGAGCAGCCACAGCTAATGCGTTCCGCATCCAGAGGGTAGTTCGACGGCGGAAAATTTTGAAATTTTTATCCTTTCAGAATGATATGAAGAGTTTTTCAGAGCGAACATTTTTCTTACGTGTTTGGCAGTTTGCGACGTCTGCCTTCTGATATTGATGATTCCCCATTCAATGGCTCATTTCGACTATTTCGCCCTCAATCTGTTCTTTCGTTATCCTTACCTCCGATCAAAAATTCATCTGTTTGCGTTCGCCAACTGGACATCGGCCGTATCCATATGGTATGTACTGGAGGTTTCATTGACGATTTCATCTATATTAAGAGTTTTGCTTATTTCATTGATAATTACTGTTTAATATCGCAATGAGCGTTTTCAAAGATTATTCGCAAAATACAGAATTGTTATGTCGAGCGTTGAAGGCAACGGCACAAATAGCCATTTAGCCTGAGTGGGTGCAAAAAGTGGCCTCGGTAGCGTAATAGGGAACGCAGCTGCACGGAAAGCAGAAGATGCGGGTTCGAATCCCGTCCGTGGTCCGACTTTTGCCCATAACTCAGCATTCTTGTGATAGATTTCGGATTCGGCGGGATGCGGCTAGAGCGCGTTCAGACTTCGCGATCGCGCGATCCGGATCGCGTGATTTGGATCGCGCGATCGCGCTACTGTGGGTGAAATTACACCGGGAGGGGTCATGTTCGTTCGTGTTCAACTCAACTCAACAAACAACAACAACAAAGTTCTGGGGAGTCGTACTGATATCACCATTTCTCACATCACGATGCTGTATCCTGCCTCCAATAGGCAGTTCCAAAAACGATATAAAAGTAGTTCGACCTTTTTTGATGTCTTTTATTCCGTGTTCATATTCGCAATACTGACGTTTGCAGAAACCGTCGAAAGGAAAGGTTGTGTATAGACCTGGAGGATGGCAGAACAAACAAAGCAAACACAATGTGACAAAAGTAAAGTGAATATCTGGAGGACTGGCAAAATCGGGGGAAGGGAGAGAAACAACATCACCCGCTGTTGAAAGTTCTGCGTGTCTTACTTTTGGAACAAGATGTTCAATACTCCGCTTGAACGTACTCAGATGCAAAATTCAGTATAATAATTAGCATATTGTATATTTAGTACTATTTTACATAGGAAATAATAAATAACTCAAAGATATTTCGAAACGTTCCTTAAAATTAGGAGGGCGTTATGTACACAAAGGAAGAAAGAAGGAAAAGGAAAAAAGAACAGGAAATAAACATGAACTAACATGATCCCCTCCCGGTGTAATTTCACCCACAGTAGCGCGATCCAAATCACGCGATCCGGATCGCGCGATCGCGAAGTCTGAACGCGCTCTTAAAGAGCAGTTACTAAACAATGACAGCTGATAGGAATAGCAGTGTGCTGGATGTTTTCTGGACCATACTGGGAAAACTGTAATGATAATAAAAGTAGAGTCAGGAGTAACTGGTAGTACATCTGTCCCCTATGTGTACGAATTAGGCTTTTTTCGCAATGCATTATCATTGGAACGTCTTCCATTACACATTAAAATTTTCGGGGCTGTTCTCTTGAATTTCGGGCATTTTTCTTCAGACATGTTGATGGCAGTTTGTACGCACTATAGATCATTTGTGCGGTTCCGCGTGTCAGAATCCAATTTCGTTTGTGCTCAAGCCGTCGGAAAATTGCACTCCGAGGACATCAACAGAATAAGACAATCAGGAGCTTTCCTTAAATAGAATGTCTCCAAGAATGTAGAATGTCTTCCTTTCCTTAAATAGAATGTCTCCAAGAATGTAGAATGTCTCCAAGAATGTCTCGCTGGAAGGCAAAGTGGGAACACACAACATGAAGCTTAATGCACACTCTGTGTGGACAGCACTGTGAGATCTGGGAGTCATTTCCTTAATTTTCCCGCCTCAGTCATCCTTCTCACTGGCGTCCCCACTTTGCTTTACTGCTCCCGCTGTGTGAGCCCTTCTGGCCTTTCTTGGCCTGGAATGCTACCCTTTCTGACAGGACCATTCCAAAATCTAGCGGTGGTGAAAGAATCCAGTCTTCAGCAGTCGATCTGATACCATAGTTATGACTGAGGTGGAAACCAGCCCTCTTAGATCGTGGCTAGCAGCCTGATGTAAATGTTCAATTTCATGAGGTTCTTTTACACCAAGACTTTACACTCAGACACTTTCTACAGGGGTCTCTATGACTCTGCCTGTCCTGGCGTATTTCCGAAAGAATTCTATCACATTCGAAATATCGCCTAAAATTGCCTATTCATTCTTACCAAAACAGGGATCAGATAGTTAGATTAGGTTATTCTGACATAAAAGCGCTGATTTGTACATCGGCTGGCCCCTTTATGTCAATGAACTGTTAGTAATCTGTGTAAAGTAAATTGCCTCTTGACTCCAAGCACCAGGGGCACATCGTTGGTGTGGGAATCCACAGGGTAGTCAGGGAAGGTTGTATTGGACGCCAGAAAGGGCGTGCGTCGTATTTGGGCTTGGGAAAAATTCATTTTCGATAAATTGATTTTTCTAGCCCTCACTGAAGTTGTAAAAGGGGGAGCGCTCGTATTTGGTTCTTGTTGAAAGGGGGGGGCGGTCGTATCTAGGTTTTGCGTAGTAGATCCGATGGCTACTTTTTGTGATTTTTCCTGTTCCATGCGTACTAATATACCCCCTACCCCTTCCCTCCCCTCCCCCCCCCCACCCTCCGCTTGACACCAAAATTGCTGGGAGTAGGAAAAGTTCTCGAGAAATTTGGAAAAAGGCAGGGAAATTGGAGAAATCTGAGAATTGCTTAGGATGGGGGAGGTCGTATTGCCTCACGCTTTTCCTTGCTTCACATTGTGCTAAGGGGAGGGGCGGTCGCGTAGAGTCGACTAAAAAATCCCCACCAATGCATGTGTCCTGTCCAGCACGTTTCAGTTGGAAGTGGAGTAAGTAGACCCAGAAAAGAGACGATTGTAGTTGCCAAAATTCTAGTGTTCGGTTCCGGTAGTGCTTTCATTTTGTGTACAGGGCCTTCTGTCCGTTCAATATGAGATGCGCGAGAATCCGCAATGGAAGCGGATATAGTGAGGCAGACGCCATAGCGCATCGGAACATGATTTCCTCAATCAACGGAGTGGGAATGGTGAATGTTAGTCTTTAAAAGTGCATACGGGGCTGCCCCCTGGCACTGAGGGCATTATGCGAATCGGCACTAATGTTGGTGAGATCTGGGATAACTGGTCCGGAAATGATTACTGTCTTTTCTGCTGTGAAAGATGGGGTGTGCCGGTGCGGTAGGTTTGGCGCGCCGCCAGCCATTTTCCCAGTTGTGATAAGGGTAAAGCGAAACACTGCTGATGGAAACGACTTGATGCGAGGACTGAGGGTGCTGCGTGCCTAAGAAGATATTACGCACTTGATTTTACGAACAATCTTGCCTGTTTCTCTAAACTCACAACTCAGTAAGTGATGTCACTCGAAAACGATCTGCTCTGATTGTTATTTCAGGCTGGTTGTCGGTGTGTGCTTCGAACGAGTGATCGGCGTCCGGTCACCACTTCACCGGCTTGTCGTGCCATCAAAGCGCCGCCTTGTTGCTGGTCAGTCATTTCTCGCTTTACTGTTTTTACATTTTCCTAATTTCGTCTACAATCCTGCTTCACGGAAATAGATATGTTGAAAAAGCCACTTCCTGGAGAAGAGTGCGCACTTTCCTTTGTGCCTGCTTGTTTCAGGGGGAAGGGCACACAAAAAGGAAACTGGTGGTTGGCTCGGGGAAGAGCGGGACTGATGCGTTACCGAAAATCCTTTTCTCTTGGCGTTGATTTCCAATTTTTCAGGGTTGTTGCTGCTGTTGTCAGCTTGTGCAGCACTCACATGCTATTATCATGTGTCACAGCAATGTTTCATGAAAGTCTTCTGCCACGACACTCAATGGATCGCGAAATGCGTTGACATTACTAGCCATGGGTATGGGTCGAATCATTGATTTCTATCACTTACAGAGGTTGATTTTGTTGAAAAGATTACCTGTTGCGAAGCTCTATAGTTAGTAAACAAGAATAAACTAAAAGGATAGGTGAAGAAAAGGCGGACGTCCAAGACAGTTGAGAACGGGGATTTGGCGCGGGCGCTCAACCGCTCAAAGGCGATGTTGAAGTGATCAGGCGCCAATGCAAACATTCGCCTTCGTAATAATTCGTTTTCAAACAAGTAATCCGCTTCAACAACTGGTGGAAAACGAACTAGCGGCGCGCCAAAGCCAGCCACAGTGACACGCCCCATCATCCGCGGATAAAGAGACTGCACCTTGTCTGGAATTTCACCCTAACAAGCTACCCTGCTTATGTTGGAGCTTTCCTGAGAACATTCCGCCTTGTTAGCACACTCACTTCTTCTACTACCTGCTTAGGTAAGGCGAGGTCGGTGGAGAGGGGGCAGGGGCGGGCAAGGCACTGACCCTACCATTGTTCATTCAGGGAATCGGTATCTACATCAGCTCTTTGCTGAGCTTATTAAGCTTTTTGCTTCTCCCGAATAGGTTAAAAAGCTGGCTCAGCAATGAGGGAGTAGGCGGAGGGGTTGGGCGGAGACATGCAACCATTGGCCCTCTCTTCGACCCAAAGGACGTGAGGCAGGGTGGCTGCGCACCAATGAGAAGCTTTAGGTTGTAATTTCTCCACCCCATTTCTCCGCCCACATGCCGCTGTCGCGAAATCTTTTTTATTTAGGAACATCAGTGCAGAGAAAAATTCCTAACAGTAATCAGCGATCTGGTCAACGGTAAGGTCTGAGCCAGCCCTGGCCTTAATCATTCTAGTATCCTATGCAGTACCAAGAAAGCCGGTTTTGGTTAAGTCAGCAAGCAGGCTAAACAGGCACTGGAATACCGACTTAATTTTTGAGGATACTTTAGATGCTGGACGCCCACCATTGAATTCCAAAATCTGCCTATTGCCGTTCTCTATCGATTTGGTGGTCGTTTTATATTTTTTGTGTAATTCAAAGGTGGCAGTTGCGAAACAGCCACACTCCGTCCATCCCTCCCTCATCTCTTGCGGCAGTACGTGAAATGGATGCGAGCAGCCAACGTCGCATTGGTGGTCGTAATACCGCTGGTGTTCCTCGTCGTGTTGAATACGATGCTGATGTACTACGTTAAGAAACGGTACGCATTGTTAAAGAACACTTTGAACCTCTCGTTCAAAAGAACGCTAATCGTGTGGGCGGAGTTAGGACTTTACACCGCTGTTGCGCTGGTCGCCCTCATCTTCTTTAACCTTTTTAGGCAGGGCGGCCACCCATAAAGAATGAAATACTTGGATAGTCTGTTCTCCACACGATCAGCGTGGACTATGGTGTTGGGGAACTTCGCTGATTCCCATCGACCAGCACTTGATGGTGCCTCCTGTGGAGAGTTCTCAACCTGGCAATGCTAGGCAATAGTTCGATCGTCCTCTACATTTGACAGGAGTCAGTCTGCAGGTCTCATCAAGGTTGAGAGGTATAAGCTGAAAGGAACTAGTAAATGAAACTAGCGAGCTAAAAGAGCGCCTCCCATCCCCACCCCCTCCTCCCTCCTAAGCCACACTAGGGGCTATTCTTCAACACTTGATTGTCAATCATCTTTTCATTTTCGATTCGTTCTTCTTTCCATGTGGTCGTTGAGTAAAGATGACACAACGTATTGCCAACGAGAGGCGTTCATGCAAAGCTGCCCTTTGTCTTAGGAACACTGTTTTTCGACGCACAGCGCATCAGGTACTATACCTGGCTGTTGTTTTTGCATTTAGTAGTCCTGTTACAGAATAGGTCCATTGTATATTCAGAGCAAAACTTTTCGTTCCGAACATAAGGGAGACATAGGTTTTTCAATCCAGAAAATAGTTTATTCAGTCTGCTTTTATGTGTTAGCATTTCGGCCTAGTTCCTAGCTTGTCTTAAAGGCAAAACCCATAGAGGCAGGGAACGGGGTCATTTTGAGGAACTGTGCATTTCCGCCGCTTTGAGAGGCTCACCAATGACAGGCAGGACGGTAAGTCGGCGTTTTTCGAAGCATGCCCTTGTCTTCGGTAGATTCAACGCCGTTTACCTTTTATTGCCCATTTATCGAAATTCAGGCCACATTGTGATCAAACTTTCTTTCCTAAGGTAGAAAGAGGAGTACGAATCCAGACAGGTTTTTTTGCCCCCCCCCCACCAATCACATCCATTCAAATCAAAGATGTCTGGCGTTTGCACCCAGGTGCCAGCGCGACAGGTAGTTCTGACGCTGGAACCCACAGTGCACGTACCACCCATTTTCATGGGTAAGGTTCGACGTTCGACGACTCGATTCGACGTATGCGATTCCTCGCTTATGCTTCACAGCTCACCACCAAGCCTCCACCCTACTGCACCATTACAAACTTTACCTGCTCATAAGTTGCTTGTCTGGGGGGAAAAAAAATCTTTGCAGGTTGCAGTTTTGCTATCTATATTTGTAAATAACCTTATAGACTCTATCGATCTACCCAGGTCTCCATTCAAAGTTCCATGGTAACTTTGGCGGAGTTCCCTGGTTAGTGGGTTGGCCGCGGTTGTCCAAAAATCTCTGCCGTCCGGCTCCTAGGCCTCTAACGGACCTTGCTGAGAAAGAGAAATCAAAAATTTCCTGTTTCAGTTGATTCAGCAAAAGATGGAGCACCGAGTGGCAGTGACTGTTTGTGCCGTCGTCACTTCATTCACAATTACTCAGGTAATTTCTAGGGACGATTTAGCAATACCAAATAATTTCTTCAAAATTGGTGGTGGGTTGGCGGGACAACTGTGAACACGTTTTTGCATTGGAGTGAGCAAAAGCCTTCAATGTTTACTTGGGAACTCTTTCAAAAGGTTCCTGGAAATTTGTTCTCAGGCACCATCCCGCTATGGGTGAGAGGGGGGGGGGGGTGGCGGGTGCATCTTGTTTAGCTCCTGCAAGTGTGTCTGGACAACCCCTGCTGCGTTCTGTTGAATCCGTCGGTTACCAACAAACTTCGAATAGAATATGCTGCACAGGCTTATGTCGGGACTAACTTCGGTCATCACGGAGCTCCATTCGTAAAGTCCACAGCACTGGCTTAAAACCGACGCTTCTTTGCACTCTTAGTTACCAAGCTACCAACTGGCCTGAAAAAATTGGGCGGTATATAATGCATAGACCTGTTAGCGCTTTGTAGCTGAGGAGAAAGCTTCAGAGTGCTGCATAATTCCTAGGTGCGTTAAGAGGATCCAGAAGAGTGTTTGTACCCAGGGCACAGCATGGGGATGTGCGAAATGTCGGTGTGAGTACGCCCCCCCCCCTACGCCACGGCTTTTTCGTCGGCAGGACAGGGCTACATGCATTCGATGTGCGGATTTTGGTGCTTTTACGACCCCCCCCTTTTCTTTCAGGGCCTCATACGACCCCCCCCCATAGTAAACATTACTAATCTGTGCCAACGGTTATACCCACGGCGTGCATATAGAAAACTGGCATATAAAACAAAATTAATACGACCCCCACTTTTCCACAAAATCAAATCAACTATCAAAATAAATTTGTCTCACCCAAATACGACCCCCCTATCTCCCCAGAGCAAAAGTACGACCCCCCCCCATGCGTTTCACACAAGGATGCTGTACGAACCTCATCCCCCAGCGGTGTCTGTGATCCTTTGCATCTTTTCCTTTGCCTGTAGCCTTTCCTTTCTCTTACTCCTTCCTTCCCGGCCCCCTTTTCCTCGTATTTCTTTTTGTCTAGCTGGTTCTCTGCTTTTCCCATTGTTCTGTAACTCCTTACAAAATACCACATGGTGCTTGGGGACCATATGTAGCATAGTGATAAGTTTCAAGCAGCGCCTTTAATTATTTCTACGAATAGAATTTGTTTCTTAAGAGGAAACTTGAAGCAAGAGTAGCTCTTCTAGTACTAAGTATTAGTACTTATGGAAAGTAATAAGACTATTTTTTTCTTCAAGAACACGGATTTGATTACAATTAATTTGCCCCTCAACCCCCACCCCCCAATTCCCCACCAGGGTGCCGAGAGATTCTTGTCGAATAGAAAATCATACTCACCTGACTGAGTTAACATTTTCAGGCTCCATCTGCCGTGGTGCTTTTATTTTTGTGCGAGTCGACTGTGGGTTGATCAGAGTTTGAAGAGTACTGGTAAGTTTAAATTTTCGAAATGTAGCTCCCTTTCCACCAAAGACCAAACCCAGGTCAGGGAACATAAGAGATCTTAACTAGTGGAGAGCTCAGGAGGTTCTATGGCTGTGGACAACAATGACATGAACATGTTTGCTTTCTACGATATAAGCAGACCCTTCAAACAATTTGAAGTTATGTCGTTGGATAAGACCACTATTTTCAGGTACGACTTGGAAGTAATTACCAGTTTTATGGTAATTATCGGCAAATGTTTGAATTTCGTTGTATTTTGCTTGAGTTCGGACAATTTCCGCCAGAAGCTTCTTGTCATAGTTCGAGCAAGATGTGGAGGAATGAGCGAAGAAAAGTACGTGCATCGCTCTCAATACGGGCCGTAGTGTGTCTCCTTTTTTTCGATAGCACAGGTGCATTTAGGCGATGTCATTCGGTGATAACTACGTATACTCGATGTGATAGCCGAGATTCACGGATATTATCGGCGAAAAAATCCTTTCAAAATATATGACGTCTATTTTGTGTACAGTTTGTGTTTTTCTCGTTGATACATGTGATAAATGATTATTTGCTGATCCTCTTCGTGCTCAATTGTTTACAATAAGTGAAAATGGTGCAGCGTTTGAAGGCACCGATAATCTTGGCACTCACAGAGGCGAGGTCTTTCAGGTCGTGGCGCGCTTTTTGGAAATGGTTTGTTGCTTGTTGTAGGGGTCCATACAAGGACCTTAAAAATGGGTTTCATTTTTGCTATGCGTTTCTGGCAAGGTCAAAAAAACTGAGTGAAAAGAATTTGATAAGAATGGGCGATTTTAACTATCTTAGTTGGCTCCATTTTCATTGTAACTTCGAGCATGCATAGTTTATGAGGTGCTCGTTAATTAGGCTCCGAAAATAGTTTCAAATAAAGTATCGTATCGTCGTCCCATCCAGAATCCATCGAGTTATCCGCTGCGCCGTCCGATCCGCCGACAGTGAGCTTGAGGGGACCGCTGACAAAAACATCACTTTTGCGTCAGTGCATGCGAAGTGTGTTACTACATGATATTTAAATTTGACTTTATTTGAAATTATTTTCGAAGCCTAATTTAAGAACACCTCATAAACTATGCATGCTCGGAGTTACAATCAGAATTGAGCCTATTAAGATAGTTAAAATCGCCCATTCTTGTCAAAATTTTCACTCAATTTTTGACCTCCCCAGAAACGCATAGCAAAAATGAAACCCATTTCTTAAGATCCTTCCATGGAACTCTACAACAAGCAACAAACCATTTCCAAAAAGCGCGCCACGACCTGAAAGACCTCCCTTGCTCAGTCTAAAATGGTAGCAGAAGTGCTAAACAGTGGCAAAACGGCCAAAAAGCGAAGTGATACTGTCAAATCTTGCAAAAAGCCTTTGTTCTACACTACTCAGAAAGCAATTTCGCACGAGTTCTCCGTTGGCATCGTGTCGATAGTGCTACGCGTAGATACGTTCTGCACGTATGTACTCGGCCAAGTCCCATCCACTGCCCCAAAAGGGCGCTTCAATATCAATCCTATTGCTTCATGTCGATACTTTTCGCCAGAACCTGAAGCGATACAGGCAGTATCGGTTTGCTCCATTTGTGGACGGGACGAGCGTGCGTGGGCGCAAGTCGCGTTATGTTGTGTTGTGTTGTGGTCCTGCGGGGAAACGGGAAGGTAACCTCTTATAAGGCGCCACGTAGACGCCGCTAGTGTTACTGTAGCACCTGCTCAAGGCGCCGCCGAAATTTTGTCCTGCTAGGGAAGTATTAATCCTGCACCGTCTGGGCAACATCTCATGAAACTCGAGTGAATTCGAAATACAAGTCAAAAAAAAACTTCACAAAAAAGCCTTAAACACCTTGCCCTCGCATGTGAGAAAGTTTCGCACTGGAGCGCTCTTCATATTTCGAAAAGCTAGGGTAGGCGGAAAATCAATAGGGATGTGAATGGAATAGCAGGTATGACTGGAATGAACGGGATGAATCATATGAAGGGCATTTAGAAGGAATGGTAGCACAATTAAGGATTACAGGCTCAAGCGTATTTCGAGGAGTAGGAGGAATAGTGGGCACTTCCATTCTTTTGTAACCCGATTTTATCGGTAGACCGTACCCTTCCCCTTCATTATTTTGACGTCAACAATATTCCTTAGACCACAAAACCTCTCGAAAATACTGTACACTCCATAAAAATCCTACCATATATCATTCGCTAAATTTGTCTGTTGCTATGTGTGCTTTTGACCAGAATTTCATAACTCCCTTCAGATGAGCCGTACAGAGTTCATTGATAGGAGATGTAGGAGGTCAGTCAGAAACATTAGATGTGGCAGGAAGTGATAACAGCGTAAGCTAAAAGGGCCTTCACAAAGGGGCCTTTAATGGAGGGTCACCGAATACATCACTCGCAACAGGCATGGGCTGAACCATGCGCGAGTAAGTGCGCGTCAGCGAAACTGGTAACAAATAAATCACATAGTCAAGAAGTCTTTTAGTTCTGCATCTCCCACATTTCTGCTTTCTATCCAAATCGGACTTCGAAGTAGTAAAACTCTTCCTAAAAAAGACAACTAAAGATAGCGTCATTATGACGTGAATTCTGAATGTCCCATTCGATAATGCCCTAGTCTGGAATAACCATGGGTTCGAGTTAGGTTTGTCCCGCCGCTGGGAGGTCGTGAGCTCTTGAACGTAGTGCGATGCTCATTCATTCTGCATTGATGCAATGTTGACACTAGTGGGATACCTATAAAAGGAGGTAAGGCTATCGACAAGGTTTACTCACCAAAAATGATTCTACTCACACTGCTTACAATATATGTATCTGTTGCCGGCTGTCAATACTATGGCTATGGAGGTTACGGTATGTACGGTATGGGTATGGGAGGAATGGCAGGTGAGCGACAGTAAAACTGGACTGTATTTGAGGACAACTACTGAATGATTCTTTTCCAGGTTACCCCTACAATATGATGATGGGCCAGTATGGAATGAGCCCCTTTGGAGGAGCTGGAGGAATGTATGGAGCATCTCCTTTTGGTATGATGGCATACGGTAGGTCCAAGCTAGTCCATCCCTATCGCCGATCCGAACACTTAGATCATGTAGTTTAATATCCAATTTTCGATTCCCATTCCATGTACAGACGCTCCCACAGGCGCAAACCCGTACACAATGGGTGGAGGAATGGGTGCAGGAATGGGTTACGGACCATGGAGTGGAATGTATGGGATGAATGGCATGAACGGTATGAATGGAATGAACGGGATGAATAACATGAATGGAGCTGGGACGATCAACAATGGTAATACGATGAGGAGGATTGCAGGTGCGTGCGGTGGGAGTTTTTAATTCGTTTCTGTCGAAATTTCAGACTGATCGCGTATGTCAAACTTATTCCTTGTTTCATTTTCTACAGTTTGTAGTGAGAAAATTGGAGTTGAAAGTTTCAGTACACTTTGCATTGATATTGAGTATTTATAGACCTTTGGGCAGAATTGTTGGGGAGGTTTTTGAAACAAGCAAGTGCGAAAAATAAGCACAGTCCACCCTGCGGTAGTCAGGCCGACCACTGGGCTTCCCGCTTGTTGGTGCACCTCCTTGTTGGTGCTTTTGAGACCCAACAAGCCCATAGAGTCGAATCCACCAATATTCCGGTTTGATTATTTTGTACCACATTTCATGGGAGGGGGCACGGAATGATCAGTCCTTACATCGGCCACCACTGTAAGGCAATGTATGTTGCATAATGCACTCGAACATGCCGCAATTCTAAGCTAATGTCGAGAACATAGCGCATTCCCCATAAACTCAGCCCTTATTTTTCTGCAGTATTCTCATTCGCTATTAACGTCTCCTGCTTTTTGATCCGACACACTTTTTACATGTGTAGGGGACGAAATCGTTGGTAATCGTATTTTTCGCACCCAAGTTGCATTTTTGCCCTCGGAAGATATTTTTAACATGAATGAAAAAAGGAGACGAAAAAATTGATATGTGCCACGCACTCTACATCCATTCGGAATCGTAGCGGTATTTATAGCGTAATTTGGTCTAGAGAATGGCGTTCAAGAAAAATGTGCGAAAATCAGTGCTCATAACGACATAGACGAATCTAGTGCCAGTCACCCTACCCCAAAGAGATGAAAGACTTGAACGGCCTGCACGGGAGCTGATTAGAGATTCGGTTCGCGGCGGAGAGGCTGCGGTGGGGGTGTCTCTTACGTGCAGCACTATCCCTCGCCAATGGTAAGGGCGATGGAGGGGGGAGAGAGGAAGAGGAATAGCGATCGCATCAGGTTTTCGTAGGAGGCACAATAATGGAAATTGATGTGAGATCTCCAGAAGAGGACAGAAAATTTTGCTCGTCTTTAATTGGTTCATAGATCAAGCTGGGAAGAAAGTTCTGTCAGGGTTTTTTGAATAGCTTAAAGATTTCGATTATTCATGGCTGAAGACGTGACATGCTATGCTTCGAACAGTTTTTGAGGCTTTATTTTCGCAAAGGGCATCCAAAGACGCACGCTCTTCCCTGGGTTTAATTACAATGTCAGTTTCACTGGAGCATCTTCGAGTCATCATCTTCTATGGTGGCGCCGTGGCACTGGAGCGGCGGCAGCTGTTCGCAACATCAGCAACGCATTGTTGAAGGACACCATCCATCAGAATTCAGCCGCTGGTTCGCAGTTGCTCCGCGAAAAAAGAGACACTATCTTTGAAGGCAAACTCGGTCGGGACGCCCCACGAATTGGAAGACTCCACCGTTCTCGAAGCTGTCAAAGAGGATCTGGAGGCTACCACCCGCAGTCTTACGACAAGACTCAGGTCTAACTAACTGACAGTCGCAACCGCCTGAAAGCCCTCGGTTGTCGAAAAGTACAGGCGCAATAGATTGCTCACACTTTGACGGTGACACGCGATACATCCGAATACCAGTCAATCTCCCCTCTCCTCCGTCATCAGAAGGAGTTTCTGGGAAGACTGCTTAGTGGGGTGGGAGACAGGTTCTCTAATGATCTCTATTCACAGCCCGCGTGTAATTCGCTCGAAGAGAGGACCCATCTCAGCAGGGCAATGCAGCTCCAAGAAGGCTCTCTGCTGTGCTGCTTCTGGGACGCGAGGGCAATGCTGCACAACGGAGCTGCCCCTGGGAAGAACGACGCTAAGGTGACGCGCTATTCGTGTTTGTGCCGCTTGGCTCCAGAAACCCGTGGAAACTGCTGGGGAGAAATGACCAGACTAGCTTTGGGGCACCTCGTTCGTGATGACGTGATATCTTATACTACTATAAAGCCTGCCAAATAATTGAGGAGCCACGCTGGAGGCCATACCAACTCTCACCCATATCGTCATAACATACGACTGCTAATTGTTCATCTCCCTCGACGCGTGTTTTCATAAGATAAAGAAAATTATTTTGATGACACCCGGACACCCATGAGAGAGGTCCGCCGACTTGTTTGACTCGCATTCTCCCCACTTCTGGGAGAAGGGTATCGCTGACGTGCCCTTCGAAAGGACCACTGTAGTGGCTAACAATGGCGAGCATATTATTGATTAACTTCTGTTCTGTGTTGATGTGAAGAAATAAAAAAGAAAAAATCTCAATAGTGACAAAACTTTCTCTCCAGCCTAATATTCTCTCTCTTGCCTGCCTCTTGCCAATTTCTTCCCGTCACCGCCCCACGTAATTTTGTAGTATAGACGGTGGTAGAGTGATTGAAGTGAACTTTTGTTGTCATAACATTATACCACTAATATTCCTCATCACGATTATGTACCCTAAAAGTAACCCTCTTCTCCCAAACTCTTTCGTCTTGCCACCCCAAGTCGAGGACTGTTCACAGACCCGCCTAGATTATAAAGGAGTAGAGTGCCGAATATACCTATGTTCGATACTTCCTTTCTAAAGCGGTACATTTTGAAATGAGCTATTTTTACCTCCAACTCGTAGCGAATTCCACTTGAGGATCCCTGACCGCATTTCTAGGGTCACGCCTTCCCGCTCTCCTTTGACTGTATTGACTGTGTGCGCAGGAAAAACTGGAGCAGATTTGTTGCCGTAAATGGGCCGTTAAGTTTCCTGATTGAGATTCGGACATTTGAACATCGCCTTAGACTTCTGTGATCTGTGTTACAAAATTTTTGAAATGTAGAATTTGCCTGTTAAGAAGAAAGTCTGACAAAAAAAGCTGTCAGTCTGAAAAAAAACCGTTAATGATGCTACTTACCAAGCGATTATTACGAGAATAATTCAGGCTCAAGAACACGATATGGTGGCAATCAAGGTTGTGGAGGAGGTGGTGGATGTAATGCAGGCGGTTGGCTCGCATCTGCCAAAACGATGAAGAAAACTTGAATATTTAATGTTATTGATAATATTAGTTCTATTGTAATAAGCTGACTTTGTTGACATTGCGCTTGTTATTTGTAAAATGTACTGTACAGGGTAATAAAATGTATCGTCAGAGCAGGCCCTACGCCGGAACCCAAGTGGTGAGTAGTCTTTGGGCAACAATACAAAATTTTTGTATCCTATCGATATGTATCCCGATTCTTACTGTATCATGCTCCCTATTTACATCGTAGGGAGAATTCTGATGGAGTAAGGGGGTTGTATTTGCTCGCCATCGGGAGAGGGAGCGTATCTGCCTTTGAGGGAATTCCCGAGTTGCGAAAAAAAACTCCGGTTGTTGACTTTTCGTGGCTTCGTGGTTTGCTTCCCTTCCCCCGTAGTTGTGACGTTGAAGAACTACCGCACAACCACTGTTTCCAGTAGTCGAATAAAATCATTGTAACTGAGATTAATGGACTAAGTTGTAAAATCTAATAAATGAGAATATTGAGGGTTCAAAGCACCTTAGACGAACCGAGCAAAAAGCACATATTCCTCCTTTCCGGTTGAAGACAGTAGTGGTTTCGATGGGAGGCGATTCGCCGCCCGCGTCCACTGCAAAAAAATGAGCATCTTTAACGGATTTGTTGGGAACTTAGGGAAGCTGGCTATGATGGCTTCAAGTTGCCCAAGGGAGGGTGCATTTATCATAATCTCTTTCCCACAACGCGTAGATAGTATGTTGAGCTCTCTGGTCACGGAAACGTAAAAAAAGAACGTATATTCAATATCGGAACGGGCTATTCACAAACTCATAGAGGTAGGTTGTGATAATTCGACTGTCGCTCTCGACGAAAAGGTAAAAAATTCGAAGAGCAGTTTGGAAAGGGGTTATACAGACTCTCTTCCTGTAACTGATCAAGGGTACTATGTGAGTTCACGAGCGAGTAATTTGGCCAAAGCACGAGGGACGGGACAACGCAGACACTGTAAGGATGAGAGATACTAGTACGGTACAGCACTGGCCTACTCGTCCATTTGTAGGCGTGATCTCGCTCAGATACGCAACATTGTCGCTTTTTTCTCAGGAGGCGGTGTATAACACACACAAGCAGTGCCCACTCACTCAAGTGGGACTCTCCGATGGGATTCTCCTAACTATGTGTGCCTTGTTTTTTAATGAAGCTGCAAGAGCGGCTGGCATGACATATTACTTGCTGCGGGCACACCCACTTTCCTTTGTACTGGTATGTAATTGTTGTATGTAATACATCCCTAATAAAAAGGATCCTTCGTCGCTTACGCAAACCTTTTCGCCACTCTCTCTCTCTATTTACAAATCGCAGTGGCTTATTGAATGCGATGTTGTCTATACAATGACGGTGCGGTGACCAACCAAGTGTTCTTATCGTCCCATACGAATTTAGTAGCAATTCCCAGTCTTGGAGGATGGAAGGCTTGACTGGCCTAGGCGGGAGTCGACTGGGATTCCCGAGCAGTTACAGATCTGATGCATAAAGGTATGAGCAGCCAGCGTTGATTACTCAAGCGATGCAGCATGTGCACGATTTCTATCCATTGGAAACGTGCTTTGTTCCCGGGACAACTAGGCGGTCCGAGTTCTTGGTTACCAACCAACTGACCCGAAGAAGGGTACGTGATAAGAGAATTGTAATTCGCCGCGCCGATGGGAGTCGCGTGCGACGTCGCGCCCGCAAAGGATGATGGTTTCAGCTCGTAGGTGGCGACAGCAGGCAATGTGGAACCGAAACTAGTCATGGATGTCTACAGTTTCGCAGCCCACGTGAAATCTGGCGCTCCAGACGGCAGGCGAACACGAATTACGAAAACGCCGCGCCCATCGCCGCGCGCGGCGGAGCGGTAAAGTACGATTGCTCTTGCAGGTCTCCCCCCCCCCAGAAGACGAAAGGATTGGTTCGACAGAGAAGGCTCGAATCTGCCGCGTGCGGCACTCCTCTCCTGGAACTACAATAAACCCATAAGTCTTTACTAGCTTGGTTTGTAAGTGTCCCTGTATTTTCCCATTTAACGTGTGAAAACTTGTGTTAACGTGTGCGAAGTAGAAAAAAAGGAGCCTCTCAATGTTTCACTTCCTGCTACATTCGCTAGCGGTCGTATGGATGAAGTGGTACGTTTTGTTCTGTTCTTTCTTGAGAAACCTCTTTTTCTCCTAACAGTGCCCTTATTAAACCCTACCCCCGATACAATCCATGCCTTGAGATACACTGTACAACGTCTGAAAGCTGGACCATTTCTATGTTAGGTTGCGCAGATCACCCAGCAGGGGAAGCGTGCAACATGAAAGGGATCTCACCTAAGGTGATTAAGATAATCGTACAGTGTGTCTTTAGGTGTTCACCGACATGTCGCATCTGTTAGCTGAACGAAACTCAATCCTATTTCCTTAAGGCTGCGTTCATAGCTTGCTTAACCGACGCAATGGGCGACTGCGTTGCCTAGATGAGATACGTATCGATCCGACGTAATGAACGTAGCGGACGTAACCGACGTTTCCGGCGAGAACACTCAGAAAAAAACACCTATCGATCCGGCGTGATCGCCACAATCGACGTAACCGGACGTAATGGGCGACCAAAG
>MU939342.1:0-12675 GCA_036418165.1 Cooperia oncophora
TGATAAGATTCTAGGGATGTTGGAAGGGTATTGTTGTAGAACTTACAGTGAATGAAATGAGAAGTATTTGTTTATAGGAATTATCATTGTTATTCCTATCTATCATTGTTTACATTGAGTCGGTTTGTAGTTATATGGTGAGGTTCATTCTTCATTCGGATTCGCCGTCTCCTTGTAAAACAATAAATTCAATTCAAAAAAAATTCAATATTTGAAAATTATATCACAGTTTTATACAATGATGTTGTAATCATTACAAGTTAAATAAAATAATATAACCACATTCAAATCACTACACAATATTTGATGAAAAGCTATTTCTACTGAGAGCTATCCTTTGGAAATGATCACAAAGTAACAAAATTGGGGCGTATATAAGTTGAGGAATTTCTTCTCTAAGTTCGTGGTTCTCGTATCCGATCATGAAAAACCACCGAGAAAAAATTGAAAAAATCACCATTTTTTATTTCTTATTCTTATTTTTCTATGTAAAAATTTTGTGCTGAAAAATCAGTCATGTCGCCGTCAGCGGTCTTCACCTGCAGCCTTTTCACTACTGGTAGTTTTCTTCCTACGCACTGCGCTGTTTGGCCGCAGTTCTTCTTTGAGTGTTCTCTGCAACTATCTCTCGACACTCTAGAGCGAGGGAACGCGTCTGACAGGCCCGCCGCGAATAAGTCGCCTGCTTTTGTTTGTATTAGCATCGCTCAGCTCCCTAGTATCCCGGTGGAATGGTTGGCCTGAAAAGCCAGCCTATCACCACGTGTAATTTTTGAAAGCCTTCCTGGGGAGCCAGAGGCCGTAAGCGATACTGTCATCAACAGCTGATTGAATTCAAGCAATGGGTGTTGAAGTCACTTCTACTTGGGAATCCCCAATAGAGGGGGGGGGTCGTACTTGGGCTGGGAAATTTCTGATAGTTGATTTTTCTTGCTTGACGGACGTTGTAGGAGGGGGGGGGGTCGTACTTGGTCGTTGCTTGGGAGGGGGAGCCGTATTTACTTTCCGGTGATTTTCCTGTTTCATGTATATCGTGTGTACTATATGCCCCCCGCTCCACAGCAAACTTTTTGGGGAAAAGTAGGAAACTTTTGAAAAATTTCCCTACTTTTGAGGTTCTGGAAAAAAGTGCGCGGGAAAGCTCGGCTGAAAATCGGTGAAAATGGTCAGCCAAGGGGGGTGAGGGGCGGGGGTCGTATCTGGCAGGTAGCCCTTTCACATGTCATTTACCGTTCCCCCCCTCCCCGCGCTCGACGAGCTCGATTGCGATGAAGAGGTGCCGGAGTGGTGGGGCGGGGGCGGGGGGGGGGAGCCTCGTACGAGACTTCGACCAAACGCCAACCAATGACGTGCCCTGTGGTATGTGTGAAAGGCAACCACTCGTCAAGGTCTGCATCACCCATGGTATGGTAAGCAGATCCTTCTTAGCTAGGCCAGTACTGTGCTATTTAGCTGATGTCGCACTAGTTGCCCACCCGCGTTACCGCCGCCCCGGCCATTTTTCTCCCTATTTCGTACTTCCAACTTTTCTTGAGGCTGGTAAACCACCGTTCCTGTGATGACAAAATCAGCGCGCTCGACACCCCTCTTCTTTTTCATTATTTCCTTTTTAATCCTTTTTCCCACTTTTTTTGCGCAGAAGAAACCTCCAAGTCCGTGCGCCAATTTTCGCGCCCGGCTCACCGCAACATTGCCGCCCGGGCATCCACATGTCGTCCGAGTTTTATTTTTTCACCTTCCCAATGCGTTTCAGACCATCTGCAACAGTGGATTAACGCCTAGCTTTTCTGCAATCTCTTGAACTCTTTGGGATGGGTCAGCGAGAGCTCCCATAATCCCTCCTCAAATCCGCTCGGCAGAGTACTGCTTTAGGTCGACCGCATCGAGGTTTTTTCATCTTCAACTGCTCGGAATCTCCAGAACTGAAAATTTGTTGAACCATCCTGCCCTGGACAGTGCCTTCGTCCTAGCCCCTCTTGGCCCCCCCACACCGCTGGATTATTTGTTGGCCTAGTTTCATTGCGGATTGCCCTCAATTTTATAGTCCGAAGAAAAAAAAAATCGTCAGACCGACGGTCCCTCACAGTGGCCCTACGAAGTGCTCTTTTCACATGCTTGAAAAAATCTTGAAAAAAGGGGTTCATCAAGCAATGGTGAAACGGCAGTTATACCATCAGATAGCGCAAAGAATTCTCTTCAGGATGTACTACTGAGACGCAAGGGAGAGTGAGTTTTAATCAGCAATGAATGTACAAAAAATAGTAACACAAAACGTGCAGAACTTTCCGGACAACCTAATATATTAGTCGACGTGCTGCTCCTACCCTTCCTTACTGATGAGCACGGAGGAGGATACCATGGTTGTCTAGTTTCCGTCTAAGGGCACGTGCGAAACGGAAACTAGACTACTTCCTTGAAATCAATAGAAACCATCTATTTAATTCAAGAAAAATATTTTAATATTGAAAATTATACCAATCATACCACAGTTTTGTACAGTGATGTTATAATCATTATTACAAGTATAAAATAACCAAAGTACTTCCAAATCACATTACACAATAACTGTAGAAAAGCTGTTCCAATAGAGAACTATTCTTTGGAAAAGAGTCACGAAGTAACAAAATAGGGGCGTATAAGTTGAGGAATTTCTTCTCTAATATTCGTGGTTCTCGTAACCGATCATGAAAAATCACCGAGAAAAAATTGAAAAAAATCACCATTTTTTATTTCTTATTCTTATTTTTCTATGTAAAAATTTTTGTGCTGAAAAAACCAGTCATGTCGCCATCAGCGGTCTTCACCTTCACTACTGGTAGTTTTCTTCCTACGCACTGCGCTGTTTGGCCGCAGTTCTTTGAGTGTTCTCTGCAACTATCTCTCGACACTCTAGAGCGAGGGAACGCGTCTGACATGCCCGCCGTGAATAAGTCGCCTGCTTTTGTTATGTATCAGCATCGTTCAGCTCCCTAGTTTCCCGGTGGATTGGTTGGCCTGAAAAGCCAGCCTATCACCACGTGTAATTTTTGAAAGCCTTCCTGGGGAGCCAGAGGCCGTAAGCGATACTATCAACAAAGGCTGGTTGAAGTCACTTACGGCCAACTATATCGAATTGACCTCGTCGGCTGTTTGATTCATTACTCATTCCAGAAACTTGATATGGCAGGGCACATTGTTGGGGAATCCCCAATGGGGGGGGGGCCGTATTTGGGCTGGGAAAAATTTATTTTGATAGTTGATTTTTCTCGCTTCACGGACGTTGTAAAGGGGGGGGTCGTATTTACGTTTGGCCTTGTAGGAGTGGTGGTTGACTTTTCGTGATTTTCCTGTTTCATGTGTACTATATGCCCCCCGCCCCACAGCAAATTTTTGGGGAAAAGTAGGGAGAACCTTTTTGGAAAAGTTCCGCTACTGTTTGGCGTTCTGCGAAACAAAGTGCAGGAATTGAGACAAATCTGTGAAATATGGTAGCGAGGGGAGGCGGAAAGGGTCGTATTACTCCGCCTGCGGTTCCCGTTCAACATAGTGCCATTTACCCTTTCCCCCCTCCCCACGCTCGACGGCTCAACTCGATGAGGAGGCCGGAGCGGGGGGCGGGGGCGTCGTACGAGCCCCCCCCCCAAAATGGCGTGGGCGGGTCGGTTACAAGACTCTGTACTAAAATCCCCAACCAATGATGTGCCCTGTGGTATGGCCCAAAGGACATGTGCAAGGTCTGAATCAGCCATGGGATGGGTAGAGAGAACCCGCACGACTAGATTAATTTTGCCTTACAAGTAAGCTGTTGCGTAGCAGATCCTCCAATGGAGTGGCTGTGGATGAGCGGATGTCGACTAGCTGCACCGCGTTACCCGGCACTTTTCCCTATTTATCTCGTGCGTTGCTACTTCCAACTTTTTTGAGGCTGGTAAACGTTCTTGAAAAAATCACGGCTCGCCCTTTTTTTCTTATTTTGCATGCAAAAAGCTTGGTGGTAACAAGTGTTGGGAAGAGGTAAATGACGAAAAACTTCATGATCCATTGCTGCTGCTAATGGTCAGTAATAATACTGGCAACGTGCCGTAGACCAGTTAAATTTGTACGTTTGTCACCGCAGTCAGTTGGTTCGCGGTCATCGGCCCGCACCTGCAGCCTTCGCCGTGTGGCAGCGGTTGCTCTGGGTTTCTCTGCAATTATCTCTCGACACTCTAGAGCGATGGAACGCTCCCGACAGGCCCGCCGCGAGTAAGTCGCCTGCCTCTGTGCTGTGAAGTATCGACTTCTCCCCACAATACCTCCGTATTGGACGGTCGGCGGCCTGAAAAGCTGCCGCACCCCCACGCCTAATTTTTGGAGGACTTCATGGGGAGCCATGAGGTCACATGCGAGTTACTAATAGTAGGAAGCTAGTGGTACGGGCACATGCAATCTAGATCGTTTACTTTCTTGATTCAGTGGTACGGGCACATGCCATCGACATCGTCTACTTTCTTGATTCATTAAGCATTCTTCCGTCCAGAACTCGGTATGACCTGAAGAGACACTTGCAGGGTCTGAGTCATAGCAATACCACGGGTAGAGGAGAAGTTATACGGCATTATTAGGGCTGTGTCTCAGCCATTGTTGACTAGATGCTCGTTACTGCGCCCTACACTTCACATTTTGGCGCTTTTGGTCTCGTGCACTTGCTTCTTCATTCCACGTTTTACATATTATCTGTAGAAAAGCTATTTCGATTGAGGGTTATTCGTTTAAAAAGACGTCACAAAGTAACAAAATTGGCGCGTATAAGTTGAAGGATTTTCTCTAACTTCCGAGTTTCTCGCAATTAATAAAAATTCACTGGAAAAAAAATCGAAGGATCACCATATTTTTTCTTATTTTCCATTTATAAAACTTTGTGCTGAAGAATCAGTGAAGTCGCAGTCATCGGCCCCCACCGCAGCCTTTACATCATAGGTTGTTTTCTCCCCACATACTCTGCTGTGTGACAGCGGTTGTTCTTTGGGGTTTCTCTCCAATTATCTCTCGACACTCTAGAGCGAGGGAACGCGCCCGACAGGCCCGCCGCGAGTAAGTCGCCTGCCTCTGTGCTGTGAAGTATCGACTTCTACACAGTACCTTTCGCATTGGATGGTCGGTGGCCTGAAAAGCCACCGCACCCCCACGCCTAATTTTTGGAGGACTTCATGGGGAGCCATGAGGTCACATGCGATGTTACTAGTAATGGGAAGTGAGTGGTACGGGCTCGCCGACTGATTCATTACGCATTCGTTCAGAACTCGTATGACCTGAAGAGCCACTTGCACGGTCTGAGTTAGCACGCTGTCGCTTACAGTTAGCCGATGTTAACTGGTTGCTCGTTACTGCGCCCTACACTTCACATTTTGGCGCTTTTGATCTCGTGCACTTGCTTCTTCGTCCGGCTTTTGTATCTGTAGAAAAGCTACTTCGATTGAGGGTTAGTCGTTTAAAAATAAGTTACAAATTTTATGCGTATAAGTTGAGGGATTTCTTCTATAACCTCCGTGGCTCGTAGCCATCATAAGAATTCACAAAATCAAATACACCATATTTTTGCCTTGTTTTCATATTTTATTTTTTTTATTTTATGCAAACTTTGGTGCTAAAGATCAGTGAGGTCGCAGTCAGCGGTCGCTCACGCTGCAATGTTTTTTCCACAGCACTAGTTGTTTTCTTCCCACAATTTCTTCGTGCAGCGTTCTGCGCTTTGAGGGTTTTCTGGGGCAATTATCTCTCGACGCTCTAGAGCAAGGGAGCGCGCCCGACAGTATCGCCGCGAATGAGTCGCCGGCTACTGTTGTCCATAAGCATCGCCAATCCATACAAACTCTCTGCGTACTGCGCGGTAGGCCTGTAGCGACCCGCACCCAGGCTACGCGTAATTTTTTGGGGTGACTTCTTGGGGACCAAGAGGTCGTGCGTAATTTTTGGGGGACTTCTTGTGGGGGGGGGGTGGGGCAAGAAGGTCGTCAGCAGTAACGATTCATGTAGCATTTTCCAAAGGCAAGTTCGTACCGACCTGTTTTCTTCCTTCACAGCTTCGTGTGTGGCGGCGTTTTCCTGGAGTTGCTCTGCAATTATCTCTAGACACTCTATGGCGAGGGAACACGCCACCTGACAGGCCCGCCGCGAGTAAGTCGCCTGCCTGTGGTGTACAGCATCGCCGTTTCGCACAACAATCCTCCGTATTGGATGTTCGGCGGCCTGCAAAGCCGCCGCACCCCTACGCCAAATTTTTGAAAGCCTCCTTGGGGAGCCAAGAGGCCGCGTCTCATCACTGACATGGAGGTGAAGGGTACAGTCTCGCTCTATTGAAGCCATCACTGCCGGTTAGCTTAGGTCATAGACTGTCAGTTCAGCTACTCAGCACTACCCGAACCCGAAGAGCCACTCGGAGGGTGCCAGTCAGCTGCGGGAGGGTAGAAAAGAGTATGAACGGCAGAATCAAAGTCATTGACGGTAAGCGGCCGCGTAGGAGATCCTGCACCGGAGTGCTCTGCCTTAGCCTACGGGTACAGCATCGCGATGTGTGAATCGTGGTGCCAGTACAACCCCCCCCCCCGAGGAGGGTGTCGGTTTCTTATAAAGGGAGTATTGGAATCGAGGGAGTGGGCCATCGGAAGGAGAATCGGCATTTTTGTCACCATTGACAAAGCTGGTGGCAATATCATTCTCAGAGGTTAGAAGGCCTGGTTTGCCTGAGTGTAACCGATCCGGGATCTGACAGATCGCCTGCGTGGCAATCGAGCCAGTTGGCCACTGCAGCATCTCCTGTTCTCAACGGTGAAATTGACTGAAAGATTAGGTCAGAAGGATAACATGACTAAAAGATTAGGTCAGAAGGATAACACCTTCGGCCTCGGTAATTCTGTTTCTGGGATGCGCCTTGCACCCAGCTTCATTGATGCCAGTAATGGAATTTGAATGCAATTTGACCTGTGCAGTGACTTAAGGGCAGCGTCCGTGTTCAGTTGAGATTTTCCTTTCACTTCGTGAGCAGGTAGTCAGGTCAAGGCAACAACTACCCCGCTTCCACGGCGCAAAAACGAGTGAGGCGGCCACGTACCATTCGTCTATTTCATTGGCCCAACCTGCAATTTATGGCACAGCCTCGACTCAATTATCTAATGTTAGCCTGATTGGTGGCGTTTTGTTCCGCTCTGCTTCTCTCCACGGGTCGAGTGGTAGGAGTGAGGGGGGGGGGCGTATTTGGTCGTTAGTGGGAGAGGGGGATCGTATGTGCCTCTGAGAGAAATAAGCCGTGCTGGAGGAAAATTTCTCTCGATTGTTGACTTTTCAAAGGATTGTTCTGTTTTTTGTGTGTGCCTCCCTTCCCCCCCTCTACTCCCCCCTCTTGCTCGAACGGATAATTTTTGGGGTGGAAAGAACTGGGAAAATGGGGGTAAGGTTGATAGTAGGTGTTGGGGAAGGGAGGGAGCGTACTGACACCCTCTCCCGGAGGAGGGGGGGACTGGTACCTAAACCACCATTTCACACATCACGATGCTATACCCTTAATTGCACCCGTCCATATTGTAAGGATGGTGATTTGCAAGAAATTTGCCTGGAAGGATCAACACGAACGAACTAGCCATCAGAAAATTCCTGCTTGAGGAAATGTTATTTCAGTGCCTATCACAGTTCTTACGAGAACTTTGATATATGGCGCATTTCATGACGACGCGCTGTGTGGCAGCGATCACTCTATGGGGTGGTCTAGCAGTTATCTCTGGATGCTCTATAGCAAGACAGCGCGCCCAGTAAGGCCGCCGCAAATACGTTTCCTGAATCGCACGGCTGCTAGTGCCTCTTCTTTCGCCGCTTTCGAGAGCCGTGGAAACGGCAATGTCCGTGTTCGGCTTAAAACCGAACAATTTTTGAAAGCCTTTCCGGGGAGCCGGGCGGGCAGCAAGTACTGGTAACTATATTAGTTAGTAATGAAAAGAAAATAGAGACCGTTCCCCTTATCTGATGCTAACGGTTCAAACTTGATTTTCGCGTTTTGTGACAGCGATCGCTCTATGGGGTGGTCTAGCAGTTATCTCTGGATGCTCTATAGCAAGACAGCGCGCCCAGCAAGGCCGCCGGCAAATACGTTTCTTAACTCGCACTGCTGCTAGTGCCTCTTCCTCCGTTGCTTTCGTGCGCCGTGGAAACGGCATTGTCCGCGCCGTTCGCTTAAAACCGACAATTTTTGAAGGGCCTTCGCGGGAGCCGGGCGGCACGAGTACCCGGTAAACGCAGGGAGTTAGTTATGATAAGAGAATAGAGACAAAATACAGATTCCAGAGGCCGCTGAATCCGTGTTATAGTAACCTGCGGTTGTCACTGGGGCGCGCTGTTGGAGGGCAGAGCTCCCGGTCTTTTATTTGCTAAGCTTTTAACTAATAAAAGGTGAAGTACTTCTTGGTTCCTGAATTGATTTCATGGATTGAGTTTCCAACGCAGCACTCGCAATTCCTAAAAATCGCCATTCATTGCTGGCCGCTATTGAGAGCACTTCTGCTAACTTAGTAGTATCTAGCACTCCAATATTACAGGGGTACTTATTTACTTATGACTTTATGTGCATTGAAAAAGTGTTCGAATGAGTGGCAACAGATCGTATTCAAATCAAACACACAAAACAGGAATAGGAGGTATAATGGTATTGCTTAGTGAACATATTGCCCGTCACAGCATTCGAACGCTTCTGAAACTCCTTATTAGCTCCTTAGCCCGAAATCATGGCTCCTAATTGTCGTACCTGATGCAAACAATGGGACCTGATTAGGGTGAATTTTGGCATGATCAGTACCAAGCCAAGCAGGTCATCATGTTCCCTGGGTCTGCTGCCCTCATTATATGATCGATTGTGGAGAAGTAGGCGATTTTCCCTTGTCATCAAGCGGCATTTTTTTCCGCGGTCATCTCATTTTGGCAGCTGATATGATTAACAATAATGAGTCATCGATATTTCACGGAAAATTCTGCCTTTTTCGCCACATACATGCTACCGCCGTCCTTTTGAAATCTAGACTTCCTCAACTTTGGCGATTTTCTTTGAATTTTTGTAAATTTCTGCTGTTAGGTTGAGGAGCAGGTAAAGCGCGTTTGACGGTAAAACAAGAATTATCATGCAATCAAAAATTTGAATATTCTGTTTGATAGTGAGGCGAAGGTGATGTAATGGCACGCGCACGGTCCGGAGATAAACCCGTTCAGGTCAACCAAGCCTTCTTTCCTCCGGGGACGGTAAATTGTTACCAGACTCGAATGCCTTGTACGAATGTTTAAATACTTCTGCCAGTGGAGCTTGTTAGATAGAACCCTTTCTTGGCCTGGTAACAATTACCCCGATACCGAGAATACATTGAATACCTCTCGTATGTGCTGATAAATACCTCTTGTATGTACTGACCCTTTCAGTCATTGCCGACTGTGAATGGAATACCTGGCTCAGCTCGGCGAGGGCATTTTGCTTCCCGTCGATGTGTAAACACATCTATAGCCTTTTCTTGAGTTGACACGTTCACCACAGGTGGCTAGACGAGCTTGCTCCAGTTTCACAAGAGTTCGCAAGTTTCATCCAGAGTGAGACTTGTGAACCGGAAGCAGTGAAGCAGTGAAAGTACAAAATGCCCCCTCCCCGCCGCCGAACTGCCTTCGAGGGAATAAGTGAGTTAGGACTGATTTTCGAATCCTGGTTTCTGTTTTTACCAGGGCACACCATCGCGTTGTGATCAGTTCCTGAAGGATACGACTCCCCTAATTCCATCCTCAAATACGACTCCCCCCTCCCCATGCTACCTACCACTTTCCTGGATTTTCCCAAATTCCTACCAAAAATACGACTCTCCTTATTCTATCCTAAAATTATAATAAATAAACAAATAAATAAATACAACTCCCCCTCCCCATGTTACCCCACTCTCGCTAGATTCTACCAAATTCCATATCAACTTTTTCCCTTTTTTTTCGCCCGAAAAATCTGCGTGGTTTTTCCTCAGGGTTTTTGGCTTCGAGGGGGGGGGGCGGGGGAGTGAGGTCGTCAGGATGTAACTATCATGTTTCAACTTCAGGAAATAGTAGTTGTTGGCCCTGCTTATGTCGCGGAAGTCTGATACGCTGCCTTACGATTCTTAATGGAAGTAGATGCTGCGGTTTTCCGCGAAAAAGATGTTGATCAATTGCAACCTTATTTATTTATACCTTATTGTTATGAGGATAAAGAATAGGTTCATCATCTGTTTAAATAGGTTAAGGTTATTTTGTTTCCATAAATGCCCCCGGCCAAAAATTGAAGAAATATAAAGAATTTCATTCAAGTCAAAAGATATATCCATTTACATCGTATTTTTTATCTCTCCATGGTCCAATCTCGTACGAGTTTGCTGTGGGAATGGTGGGCTTAGGCTTTGGAAAACTTCGCGCTCCTTGGGATCATAAGTATAAAACTGAAATTTTGAGTCAAATGTTTGTGGGGTGGATATTTTTCAAGACTCGCCTGGAGGAATTAGGCAGCAGTGGAATGTGGTTTCGGAAGGAAAACGAGGAAAACACGTGTTTTTTTCACTATCTGCCTAAGGTCAATATATTGTTTACAATGCGAGCCGTCAATCACTCGTCAATGTCAAGGCGACCAAGAAAAACACTTTTTTGTCGAGCAAGGTGAAGAGTATGACTGAGCTACGGAGTGACGGAGCCTTCCCTTTCTCTGCCGTCATTGAGTGACCGGAAACGTTACGAATGAGTGCTTTTCCTCAGCGACTTTCTACGGAGATGCGATCGTGGCTGCGCGTCACCTGCTGCTGATTTCGTCACAGTGCGGTGGGGCGGTGTCAGGAGGCGTGTAGTGAGCCCATCCACAACTGCATTTTCCACCAGTAGTTGCCTGCTCATGTAGAAAACAGTCAGTTATAGAGAACACCGCTGATTCCATGCCTGGAAACGCCTGCTATGTGGTGAAGCACTGGTGCATACGGGTTAATAAAATTCCTCAGTCTTCGCCGTTGATCAACCCTTTGTGGGATGGCATGACTCTACTTCCATTCAGAAGCGAGTGGTTTTTGTATGGGCGAATGCCTATGCGGTTTTCCTCTGCTCTCAGCTGCCCAGTACTCTCAACTCAGGTCCGGCCATTGACAAAACTCCAGACTCCAGAAAACTCTGGACGCTAGATCAGAAGTTCCCGTCGTCATTTGACAATGAGATAATAGTTTCAGAACGGGCGTTTTCAGGTTTTTTTTTTTTTTTTTTGGGGTAAAAGTTTCCCCCCCTGAACACCAAGAAAATGCTTTCTAAGGAGATTAGGGGGGCAAATCCCCATATTGGCTCTGGAATTTTTTCTGCTTCATTCCTAGACGCGCTTTCCTGCTTGATGGGGATGCTCTACGTCTTCTGCTAACGGTCACGAAAAGTTAGGACGAGTTCCTGTAAATAATAAGGTAAGGTATACACTCCTCATCATTACGGACTGTCGGGGCGTATCGGCCAGAAGGAGTGCGCACACTGTTTGAAGCCGTTCTCAGCTTTTCTTTGAAGCGCGTATGCGACAAAAAGTGGTAGAAAACGAGTAATACGAAGGATATAATGCTGTTATGTCATTTGATCGCTTCAACAACTGGTGCAGAAAGACTTTGGAACCGCGGAAAACGCAGCCGCACACTGAGCCGCGCCTGGGGCGGGTGACGCCGCCGCGACAGTCCGTAATGATGAGGAGTATTAAACTGTGTAACTGCAGGTGGCCAGTTAGTAACAGCTCAAAGTGACTGCACACTTGTGACCCCATGGGAAGTTGCTTTGTTTTGTGGAATTCGGGTTCTGTCTCATGCAGTACACAAATTCCTCGCCGGCAGCCACAGGTGTTTCCTTTCAGGGTAGCCAGCTTCCATCTCCAGCAGTAATTCATTATTCTTATTTTCTGAGATTATAGGGTTCTTTCTTCACGCACGATTTCTGCACGCGTTGTCGTAGCTGTTTCTGGCCGCGACAGTGCGTGCGGAAAGTAGTTATACACTAGTTATACACTCCTTCAACTATTCACTGAAGATTCCAGTACAGAACACAGAAGAAATCTACTTTGAAGCGAAGTGCGCTCATTACACATTGCTAGTCATACCGAGAGAGCTTCAACAGTATGTTCAAAGAGAGCACCAAGAATTGAGTCCTCGTCTAGTTCACTGAGTTGATGAGGCGCCTTAGTTGTAGACGTTTCCGGAAGCCGGGATCTCTTAGGTTCCCTGAAAACAACGAAAACGCGGAAAAAAAGACATTTTTGTCTGTACTCATTCCCAAGCTTATTTGGTATATCTGAATTCAGATGGTTAGTGGAATAGAATGGCTCATATGATGCTAGGAACGGAGCCATGCTTTTTCTTCAAGGATTTTTATTTTCCTTTGATGAATGCTATGCCAAGAAGGCTCAGTTATGAGCAAAAGTCTTGACTACAGGTGAAACCTTAGTGCGCAACTGGCCCTTACTGGGCTATCCGTTACATCGCCGTGGCTGCCTTAGGCTGCCTTCATACTTTGGCAGCGTCCACCAGCGACTATCAGCATTTTTAGCGTCCGTCTGCGTCAGCGACTAGGGAAAATACGGATATCAATCTAGCAAACTGGCAGCGTCTACCCGCGTCTACCAGCGTCCACCAGCGTCCGCAAGCGACGATCAGTGTCTCGAGGAAGAGGAAA
>MU939343.1:0-13147 GCA_036418165.1 Cooperia oncophora
ACGGGGTTGAAGTGGGCGTGGCTGCGTACTCCATTTCAATGTGAAGGCGGCTGCGTTTTGGAGGGATATGGCCGCTTTGATGTGTCATCACGCCTCTGTCGGGGATAAGAAAGAATGACATTCGTCGCAATGAGATATGCCGCGGAAATGATGCGCGCAGCCACGCCCTCTCCGTTTTTGGGATATGGAGTGTATTTGAACGCACACTCCCGTAGGTCAGTCCCCGTGCAACCCTACAACCTTACACCTCCCAGTTCACAACAATAACCTAACCATGAGTAGGCACAAAAGGGTACACCCTCCAACTGTTTGCACAAGCTCGGCACTCCTTCAAACGTATCTAGGATTGTCTGTGAGAGTAAAAGCATGGCGCGTATCCAGGAAGTTGATGCCAAGTACGTAAACCTCAGTTCTGACAGAATTGATGTGATATTTCGTTAATGCATAGAGAGCTGTATAAACCCCCACTTTGCTCAACATAGGGGGGTTATATAAAAGCCCACCGTTCCCAACAGCTATTCCACTACTTTGCTTATTCCTTCTTCTTCACTTAACAAACGACCGTGGCAGATAGCGGAATAACAAACGACAAAAGGGAAACCGCTACGGAGAGAGAAACCGCGGCCCACTTCGGCTTGGAAAGGTCCTTTTGCACTTTCGCTAGTTGTCATTGCCATAAAGTAGATCTGTGTCATTTTGTGAGGCTACGAATCGATACCACTTGAAGATTGTAGAGATCACTTGTCAAATCTCTTTAAAGAATGGCTGTTAATACATGTAAATAAGAAAACACGACGATAGGATGCAGCGAAGGTGCGAAATACCCCCCCCCCCCCCAACAAGCGGAACTGCGCCGAAACCGCTATTGATTATGCTCAAAATGCTGTAATTTCACCGAGGGAACACAGAAAGTTACCCGAAAGCATTAAACGAGCACGACTGGGATCGCGATTTTCACATGCGTACGTCATTGAGAAGAAGGAAAAAAGTGGAGGAAGGGTCATCTGCTCAAAACATTCAGAGCTTTCGGAGTTTGCGGGCTTAGTGCAAGACTCACACCTTCGTCGAATAGGCGCCTCACTTCCGCTTGAGCAGCCTAGCTTCTCGAATAGACTTCCGATGTACTTCCGAAAACTCGTCAGCAGTTTGAGGCCTCCCGCTTGATGAGTCGATTATTACATTACATTATTATCGCACCGCAAGGAAACATAACGTTCTGAGATCTCACGTCGATGTCCCCTTAAAACGGGATCTAATGCGAAAATATTTTTGATTGTTGATGCTTCTCGCTGTTCCCCCTTTCCTGCGCTGGCTGTCCCCCAGCCTCGATAGCCCACTTTTGGTGCATTATATTAAGGAACGTTAGAGCGGCCAAAGTTTGGTTCGATAGAGGGAACTGAGTAAATATCGTAGTAGAATTTTTGCGAAAAGTTAGGCAATGAGAGCAGGATGGGATGCAGGAAGAAGCCGTCACACCAAAGGAAGGTTCGAGGTTCGTATTCTCGCCATAATTTCTTCCAAGAACGGCAGAAATGCCTCCGATCGTTAATTATCGCTTGTCTGCTGGTAAAGTTTGCTCCAATGAATGACAAAGTGGACTATGGTGCGCTGTTGAGCCGATATGTCTGCGGCGTGTTGCGTGATAATCTGCTGACATCATATGAGGGTGGCTAGAACGCCTAACGTTGCCAGGTGACGGAAACTTATGAAATCGTTACGTGAGCGGATAACATAAGTGCATCTTCAGATGCCCTTTCTAAGCCCAATCACCAGAATTACCCGATTGAATGGCTCGCTAAGCGTGACCACAGGACATATGATGCCATTACAGGAAAGCGTTCCCAGTTCGTGTTTATGTGTAACCGGCACATAAATTACCAGCCTATCATATGAGGGAGCGAGGGATATCAATGCGCCCTCGTTCGCCCGCTCTTCACTAGTAGTTAAAGCAGGTAAGCGGCAGCGACTGGTGGAAAACGACCGACACGAACAATAAGAAAAAAGAAATAAAAAGGAAAAAGACGAAAACCCTTCCCGCACGCCGCGCAGAATTGCTACAGCGCCAGGACATGGCTGGCATGGAATGTGCCTGAAGGGATCTTTAGCACGCTAAACCCATGAGCAAACTAGTGGCGAGAACGTTGTGAGTTACTGTAATGCTAGGAATCATACGTCCCTATCGTCCCTACTGAACAAGCATCGTATTATGCTGCAGTCTCATGCCCATATTTCCAGACCGATGATATCGCCGTTGTTGTAGCCTTCACCAGTAAATAGGCGACACTGCAATATGCATGCTCAGTTGCAGGTTCGTCGCTTTCAAAAGGACACTTAATTCGTTCGACACGTGAGAATACAAGACACGTGTGTGCGCTAGTCCTTAATGGGCGAGCCCAGGCCCTTCAGCGCTTTTTTCCCACTGGCGGCGTCTTCTCCATCTCTGTCGTGGCATCAAACTGACAAACAGAACATGGCAGCCTTGCTCCAGCCATTCGATCAACGAGCAGAAGCATGTTATGGGGATAGCTAAGGTGGGGGGGGGGGACGTATTGGGTGCCTTGAGAGGAGCGGATAGCATTTGACTTTGGACGCCTCACCTCCCGCCCGCCCCCTGGAACTTTTATGGGCAAAGGGTGAAAGCGGTAGAAAGTTCGGGAAATCTATGAAGGTGGTAGGTGGGATGGGAGATGGAGCAGGTAAGTCGCGTATCGGAGGAAGGAATTTTGAGAGGGGGTTGTTATTTGCAAGAATATTCTCCTCCGGCAGGACCTACCTGGCGTGACTGGGCCTTTGACGGGTCTTCAAGCACGCTCCAAGTCGGATGAGCAGAACTGTGCGAGACCGTTGCAGTTACTGTAATGCTAAGGAGTTGTGCTAACCTGGAGTAAATGTTTACTTGCCAGAATCCCAAGGGAGTGGGCACAATACGTTGGAAAAACAATTCTGCAAAATCCTGTTGTCATATCGTAGCTGTATGTTTTTCAAACACGGAACAAACACGTATGCTTTCAAAAACACGCTTAAGGGGGATATCGAAGCTTATCCTCATCAGAGCTTATCAAGCTTACCAAGCAAATCAGCTTGTCACTCGATGCTTGACACATCAAAGGCATTACTGAAAGCGCTATTATTGCTGGTTTCTACAAGGCCAACCAGCCCATGGAAGGGGGGCAGACAAAAAAAATCGCAAGAAATAAACGTGTTCAACGAGAAGTCCAAATGATCAATAGAAAAAATTACTTGAAAACTGTTTACATCAATATCAAGGTTCGGTGGAGTAGAGGCAAGTGGCTCAGGCCACGGGGATCAAATCGCGGCACGGTCGCTGCCTAGAAAAACCAAGCCTGTACTTCTGGGGGAGTAGATTCGTACTCCTATCATTTTACCGAAAATAAAGGCAACGCTATACTAATAACTCAATGCTTGAATGAGATGGCGAATTTCCAGCATAAATGGTGGAACCGGAACAGGTGCATAATTGCAGCCATTAGAACTGGCCATTGAGCACGACCGAGCCTTTTGCCGCTGCCTCAGGTACGACACCCTTGGGCCTCATATTCCTCCCAACCACCTCCCATTAATCCCAAATTGCTTGAAAAACGGGTCAAGGGGGAAAATACCATACCACAAACCAAAAATTCTTTATGCTTGTCCACAACTCCTGCACCTTTCAGGCTTATATGAAATTCTCCCGGAAAGCCAAATGTGACACTCTACTTGGAGCCAGTGGAATAGGATGGCCTTGTTGAGCTTTCTTCGAGCGCACTTTGCTCTGAATGAAACCTTAAGTGAATCTGATTTTTGACTTTGTGGGGATCTTTCTTTGAATTACGTGCACGGCACAGCAGTAGACCAATAAGGTAAGGGGCTTCGTGGATTAGAGCGTAACCTCGAACTTTGGACTTCTTAATAGAGCACTACATTGAATTCCATTTCAACAGGCATCCCATCCCCGGCACACCATTACTTTGCGAAAAAAATTTTTGCAAAATACGCTCCTCTCAAATTTGCTTTGAACAGACCTTATGTATTTTTTCACCTTTCTAGAGTCACTATCCCTGCAAGCGAAAGGGCGTGCGAAGGGGCATAGGATAGAGGATAGCTAGGGCAGCCTTTTCCACCATTCGTAGCGGGCTAAAGTGGCATCAATTGGTGGACGAGGCTGTCGTGTCTGCGCCGCGATCCCCCCCCCCCTCCCACGCCTCCTCGTTTGCAGGGACTGTAGGCATATCTGCTCGCCCCGTTTTTCCATAAACTTTGCCTCTGAGAGGAATAGGAGGAGAGAGGGAGGGGGGAGGGGGTGGGGTAGACACCTATAATCAAGCCTCAGAAATAGCATATTGCAGCGGCCAGGGCGCAATTAGTTGGGGATTCTGGTCGAGTTCGTACGACACCCCCGGTTCTCTCTTTTTCTTATACTTTCCCCAACTTCCCTACGACTTTTTCGGAATTTCCCCAAAATTTTCCTACTCAGGAAAGAAGCACAAAAATACCAGCAACCTCTCTCAGAGGTTGGAAGAGGAATGCGACGTCCCCTTCCCAACAACGAGCAGATACGTCCCCCTCATCTACCACCCCCTGTTGGGGAAATCCCCAACAATGATGTACCCTGGCGGCGGCGCCGGCCAGTAGTGCCGTACAGTAACCCGCCGTAAAGTGTTTCATTAAATTACAAAAAAAAACGGCCGATCCGCGTTTTTTCGTTTTTTCGTTATAGAGCTGTTCTTTTTGATTTTTTGTATGGATACCCATATATTATTAGAATCAGCTCGCCGAGCTCTATCCGAGGGTATGCTCATATTCTACGAAATTGGTTTTTTGCTGGCGCCATTTTGGCGCCACTTGGCGCCACCTTGGCGCCACTACTTTTTCCAACAAAGTCTGTATAAACTCGGTTACTGGGGCTACACTACACTACACTCAAAGCCTGTTTTACGAAAATGACATTCATTTCTCGCCGTGGCGCCATTTGGCGCCATTAGGTGCCAATTTCGCGCCACTTGCGCCACTTTGGCGACACGACCTTTCTCAAAAAAATCTGTATAAACTTGCATAATGGGGTTTCTCGGTGCCCTGATCACGAATGTAACATTCACTTCCAGCCATGGCGCCGTTCTGTGCCATTTGGTGCCAATTTGGCGCCACTACTTTTTTCACCAAAATCTTTGTAAACCCGCAGCCTGGTTTGTGGAATGGTCACGTGATCGTCTTTTGCAGAGCATACATAAATCACGTGAGCTTGCGGCTATGGTGAGCGCAGGAGCCGCCAGCGCCGCAAGCTCACGTGATTTATGTTTGCTCTGCAAAAGACGATCACGTGACCATTCCACAAACCAGGCTGCGGGTTTACAAAGATTTTGGTGAAAAAAGTAGTGGAGCCAAATTGGCACCAAATGGCACAGAACGGCGCCATGGCTGGAAGTGAATGTTACATTCGTGATCAGGGCACCGAGAAACCCCATTATGCAAGTTTATACAGATTTTTTGAGAAAGGTCGTGTCGCCAAAGTGGCGCAAGTGGCGCGAAATTGGCACCTAATGGCGCCAAATGGCGCCACGGCGAGAAAAAAAAAATCAAAAAAAACAATGAATGTCATTTTCGTAAACAGGGCTTTGAGTAGCCCCAGTAATCGAGTTTATACAGACTTTGTTGGAAAAAGTAGTGGCGCCAAGGTGGCGCCAAGTGGCGCCAAAATGGCGCCAGCAAAAAACCAATTTCGTAGAATATGAGCATACCCTCGGATAGAGCTCGGCGAGCTGATTCTAATAATATATGGGTATCCATACAAAAAATCAAAAAGAACAGCTCTATAACGAAAAAACGAAAAAAACGCGGATCGGCGTTTTTTTCGTAAATTTTTGAACACTTACGGCGGGTACTGTATATGCATCTTTAGCAGCGTTCACACTTGTAGCGCTACAGCGTCGCGCTACTGCGTCGCGCTACAGCGTCGCGCTACAGCGTCGCGCTACTGCGTCGCGCTACAGCGTCGCGCTACAGCGTCGCGCTACTGCGTCGCGCTACAGCGTCGCGCTACAGCGTCGCGCTACAGCGTCGCGCTACAGCGTCGCGCTACAGCGTCGCGCTACACAGTAGGCGCTACAGGTCGCGCTACAGCGTAGCGCGTAGCACGCGTCCGCGCTACAGCGTAGCGCTACAGCGTCGCGCTACAGCGTACGCGCTACAGCGTCGCGCTACAGCGTAGCGCTACAGCGTCGCGCTACAGCGTAGCGCTACAGCGTCGCGCTACACGTAGCGCTACAGCACCGCTTCGCAACGTACTGCAATTTCCAACGTTAGGATGATTAGAGTTGCTTATAGAGAAAAGTGGGAAGGTTGCTGGAGTTTTCTTGAGAAATTCACGGAAAGGTGAGACTGATGCAGCTGTAACTATTAGGTTGGCTAATAAGTAATGGCCGTTTTTTTCAACTGAAAAATTTGTTCCAAAAGTGAACTGGTTTGCAAGCAAGCTTAATATCGTTTAATAGCAAACTTCTCTTAGTATAAGAATATCAAAAAAGCTTTGGTTGAGGATATAGTTTTTGTGGATTTTTCAGTCGTTGAAGTTGGATGAAGTCGCCGAAAATTAGCACCTTCGACAACTGCCTCTATTTAGAAATTTCATGCTAATAGTTGAATTAACTGAATATGAATTTCTGATATTCTAATAACTAACGCAGAAATTTGCTATAAACGCCCTATTAAGCTTGCTTGCAAAACTTTTCACTTTTGGAACAAATTTTTCAATATCTGACCATCCTTGACAGTTACTCCATTAGTCAATACTTTTCTGGTACTGCTTTTAGCGTAACAGTGTCCTTCTGTCCTATTAAGAGCATTTTCTGCAAAAAACACCCAAAGAGTACTCGCGCCACCTAAAAACACGCACGCATGTTTTTTACCGGAGACACAAGAACCATAAAGGAACTTCTTGTTTGCCTTGTGTTAACGCATTGGTGACCAGACAGTGTTCGCGTGCCTGTTGTGGGAGATAAGGCCATTTTTACGCTCCTGGGCCAAAAAAGTACAAGAAACTGTCAAAGCTTTGTTGGGTAATGCCTCGAAAACGCGAAAACCGGCATGAATCTTTTTCCTGTGATCCAGGCAGAGATTGGGGGCAAATTCGAAAAGCAGATTTCGCTCCGTAATCCATAAGCGGCATAGGATTCTGTATTCATTCTCTTCTCTTTTGTTTTCTCATATTTATCTAATAGTGAGCTCCTGTTTTCTACTTTATCACATTTTAATGTAGTTTCGCAATCGGGATCAAAACGAGGCAGTACTGCAAGACATCAAGCAAAGCCATCAAACATCAAGCAACTGTGAAACCAAATAATTAAAGTCAAAAATGATAAATAAAACCATTATCACAGTCTTCTGTATCAAAAACTACATCAAAATGTGATAAAGTAGAAAACAGGAGCTCACTATCAGATAAATATGAGAAACAAAGAGAAGAGGATGATATAGAAAGAAAAAACATAAAAGCTGGAGTTCGGTACAACTGTAGCGCTACAGCTGTAGCGCGACGCTGTAGCGCTACGCTGTAGCGCGACGCTGTAGCGCGACGCAGTAGCGCGACGCTGTAGCGCGACGCTGTAGCGCGACGCTGTAGCGCGACGCAGTAGCGCGACGCTGTAGCGCGACGCTGTAGCGCTACAAGTGTGAACGCTGCCTTATGAAACAAGAAAAATCAACAAGCAGAAAGTTTTCCTCACAGCAAATACGACCCCTCCCCCTCTCTACAACAGCCGAATAAGACCTCGCCATGTTTCACACAACGCATGACGAGCTCTTCTTCCATTTACCACCTCCAAATTCATAAGAAACCAGCATAAGCAGAATTTGACGGCGGTTTTGTTGCTCTAAGTGAAGCGGAAGAGGACAGGAAATGATCCGATAATAGCAGATTGTAGCCGGTGTGACAACAAGGGCGCGGCAAATGTCCGTCGCGTCTGTCCGCCGAGCCCGAAATTCTCGCCGATCCCTAAGCAAAAACTCAAACAACATCGCCATCGTCTGTATTTGCATGCAATTTTACCCCGACAACGACATGTTCGAAGCGGAAAAGAAAACTGCGTCGAGAGCGGCGAAAAATTTGCTGCAGTTCGCGCTCTTAACTTTACTTAGCATTCGAGTAAACATTTGTTGAGGTACGGTAAGTTGTCAGTTGGAAGCTGAAAATTGAACTGTGGGCAAAGTCCAGTTCATGGATCCGAAAACTTCGTAAGGAATGGAAATAAGTAATTTTCAAGGAGGCACTACCGGAAATCTTGAAATGGAAGAAAGAAGATCACAAGTAGAATTTTTGAAACAAAAGTAAAACTAAAATAGGCAAGCTTGAAAGTAGGAAATAAAAAGAGTGAAAATAAATGATCAAAACAAAAAAATGAATATATGATAAAGCCTGCCAATCCAAGTCCCTCTGTTAGCTTCACAAGTATGTAGTCTGAGTAACTTTTCAATTGAATTTTAGTTAAGAACTGCTCATACATATTTATGGTATTTCTTCGTTTCTCCGATTCTGCTTATTTAAATTTTCACTGGCTCATCAAAAATAATAGGTCACGTTGACGAGTACGCTAAGTTTCCAGTGCCAGGATATTACAGTCATGATCCCTGCAAACGTTAGTTCCGTGCTGATCCGCGCTGACGGAACGCAGCCAGTCAGCCGCCGGGGATCGCAGCCAGCCAGTGGTCTTTCTTCATCCGCCCTGGCTGCGCCTGAAGTCACGCTTCCGCCGCCCTACCATTTGCAGGGATATTGTCATGGAACTGTTTTAGTAGTTCATAAGCAATGGTCCTTTGAGCATCAGAGAACACGTTAAAGGGAAAAGGCCGTGCTACAAATACATAATTGCATTATACATAAACAACCAGCTCATCTTTTCTCGTTGTTTTAGTTTTTATTACTAATTACTAATATGCTTTTTGTTATTTGGTTGCTCATTTCATATCAAGCTCACTTCAAGGCCCCGACTTTCGCGGGAAAAGTCGCTGCGTTGGAAGACATGGTGACCAGACTTCACAGTTTCGTGGAGAAGGCAAACAAAACAGTAAACAAACGGTAAATGGTATTCGGTAAGCAAAAGAAAGTTCGGTAAAGTTCAAAAACTGAGAAAGTTGAAACATTCAGTAGAACGCGAACTATATCTCTCAGTAAGAAAAGGAAAAAAATTTTTGTAGACTGGTAATTTTCAATTGTACCTCTAAGTCAATACTGGTGTGGTACTAATAGTCACGAGAGACCGCGTTCATACCTCGGGCCGAAAGCGATTCAGTCGCGCAATTGCCACTGAACGCGCTCCACCGCTTATCGTTGGACCGCTGCAAAGGTCGGACTAAGTTTGACTGTGCCAACGATTCGCGGTGGAGCGGGGTCAGTAGCGGTCGCGCGAGTGAATCGCTCGACTAACAAACCATGGACGCAGCCTCGCCGAAGCGACGAAAAACATTTTGGGATTTGCAATCTCGAAAATTGAAAAAACTCACGTCTTGTCTCTGCCGCTCGCGACAGTAGCTCATATTGCTGTGCAGTGAGCCGAAATAATGATTGCCATGCGTCAAAAGAGCTCATGGGCATGTGAACTGAAGTTCGTAAACTCTCGGTCAATTCAAATGGGTTTCACAAGAACTTCCACAAAGAGGAACGATTGTTGAAAAAGAAACGATTGCTGAGTTATGGGCGAACAATTTGCCTAAGCCAGCATTTGAACCTCGATCTCACTTTCTCAAGGCGAGTGCTACGATTACACCATCAAAGCCATGGGTTGCCATGCCTTGGTCAGCTCAGTCAGGGACAGGTTCGCTTCAGGAGTCTCATCGAGGGGAGGGAGCACGGTACGCTGGGGAAATCCTCAGCGGGGGGGGTCACGTTTTGTCATTGGCGACCCGCCCTTGTTGGAATTTCTCGAGAAAGTAGGAAACGTCGGGACAACCTAGAATCCTAGGATAGGAAAAGGGGGAGGCGTACTATGGGGGGATTTTGGGTCGCAATTGGGTAGGGATAGTCGCGTTTTGCAAAATTGTTCAAAGCGACATTGAGCGTGCCTATGATGGAGGGGGGGGGGGCGGGGTACGTGTGTCACCTGAAAAAGACATTTTTTGAGGAGCGAGAAAATGTTTCTGGTTCTTGATTATTGTAAACCCTCCTCACATGAGCCCAGCTTTTCTGAAAGAAAATTCGAAGAATTTGTAGGGAGGAATTGATACACTGGTAGGTAAGTTTCGGGAAGGGAATCATAGTGGAGGAGGGATTTGTGGAGGGTGGGCTCGTACGGACACCGCCATTTTACCCACCAGATGCTTTGCCCTGGTTCACACTTATACAAGCTGGTTAACTGATAATGGATGTCAACTGGGAAACTGAAACTCTTGACTAATTCTGGTGCTGTTCCGCTTTGATGAGGTTACAGGAAACCTGCAGGTCGTTCAAATACCATCCAAAAACTGCATTGCCCATAAGAAAGCAGCTTTACGACGAAGGGAAAACCACACAGCGAATGTCGCGCGTCAGTCAAATGAGGTTCACAATGAACTTATAAGAGGAACATCCGTTTTGAAAAAGAATAAATTGCTGCAGTTATGGGAGAACAATTTGCTAAGCCAGCATTTGGGAACCTCATCTCACTTTCTCATACGGAAGGCGCTACGATTACAACTCATCAAAGGCCATGTGCAGGTTTGTCCCATCCTTGAGTCAGGCTCAGTCAGGCGAAGGTTCACTTCAGCAAGCTTATCAAGGGAGGAGCACGGTACGCTGCGGAAATCGCTCCAAGCGGGAGGGTGGCTCATGTTTGTAATGGGCGATGCCTTATTGTTGGAAATTTCTGTGGAAATGGAAACGATTGTGAAGAGCGGTATCAACCTAGTATAAAAATCGAAGTGACTGGGATAAAGGGAGCGAGGGCGTCTATGGGAATTCGTCTGAGCTGCGTGCGAATGGTCGCGGTTGCCAAAATTTTCAATCACATGAGCGTGCCCGATGGAGTCAGGGGGGGGGAGTATCGTGGTCCACCCTAGGAGATATTTTTTAGGAGCAGAAAATGTTTCGGTTCTTGATATATTGTAACTCCTCCATGAGCCAGCTTTTCTGAAAGAAAATTCGCAAGAATCTTGTAGCGAATTGCAGTTACACTGAGCGTAAGTTTCGAGGAAGAATAATAGCGAGGATTTGCTGGAGTGGCTCTAGAGGACACCCCATTTTACCCAACCATGTCTGCACCTCTTTTTGCACTTATACAGAGTGGCTGAATTGATAAATGGATGTGAGAGGCGGGAGAACTAAAATTCTTGACTAATTTTGCGGCTGTAAAGCTTTGAGATTATAAGTTATAAACCTGAAGCGTCCGTTTCAAATACCAACCAAACAAATTGCGTTAGCAAGAAAATCAGCCTTACGATCGTGGAAACCACGCAGGAATCTCGCGAAAAAAAATTGAGGAGAATCAGGTTCAATATCATTCTCGGAAGAGGAGGAAAAACAACGTAAGAATTTCAAAATGCGAAAACCTTTGTAATGAAATGAGGTTAAGGCCATAGTTTATGTTAGAAAAAAAGCCTCTGCAGTGACTTCTTGCATTTTTACGACGTCCTCATAATTTATTCGGAAAATGGCCCGTAGCGGCCACGGTTTTATGGCTATCCGTTTCGCATCCAATTACCCGCTTGAATGGAGCATGAACTTTGAGAAATCAGAAAACAGGAATAAGAACTGAAAGATTAAAATAGGGATAAAAATATGAGAAGACTAGGATTTTTTTCTCGAAGTCAAAATCTTGAGGAAAGAAAACGTCAAGAAAAACCCTTGCAATACGGTCCAGAAAATCTGGGCACTGTTGTACTACAAGAATGCGGAGTAATGAGTAAAAGTCTTGACCCCACCCCTTGACCCAAACCTGCACCTCACCTTTCGCCAGGCGAGTGCCCTATCCGTTATGCCACCAGCGCTGCCCTAAAACTCTTAGCTTAACAGCTTTTATACCGTAGTTTTCCTCGATGACGGATGGCGCACCCACCCGGTAATTGTGAGCGTGGGAGTTCGAGCCCTGTCAGGGATCAAGATTTTGCCCCTTACACGCCATTTTTTGATAAGTTTCAAACTGCGAGCTGGGATTTAAACGGCAGTTTTCATAGCAAAACAATTTCAATGTTTTAAAGTACATAGTTAACCACTGGGATATCAATTTTTCAAAATTGAACCTTCCAAAAATGACCTCATGAAAAGATGCATCGAATGAAACACGGAATTGCGTGAAGATTCATTAGCAACCTTACAATCTGCGAAAACTGCCTCCGGAACCGGAAATCGGAAGAAACACAGCGCAAAGTACAAGGAGCACCTTCTACTTACTAGATATCTGTAATACGAACACCTTAGAAGTAACTCTGAAACAGGTGGATTCAAAAAGATAATCTTAGATAAGGGAAATGCCTATGCGAGGAGCTTCGCTGGGTCGTGGCAGGAAGGCCAAAGGAAAGAAAGCCAAAGAAAGTTGTCATAATATAAGCAAAAGCACCTGCCCAGACGCATCTCCTTGAACAAGTTTCTTTGTAAAAATCAGAGCTGCGTGACCAAGATTTTTCCCCACTGCATAATTTAGTTCCGAAGAAGCTCGTAAGAACTAAGATCCCCTTGGACGAGTAGCTATGCTCAAAGAGCAAGTAGCGGGATAAATCCCGAAGACGTGTAGGACTGACACGCCTAGTAGGACAGATCTCGGCGCCTCTGAGCTGCGTAGTGCCTTTTTCAAGGACGGTACCCTTAATAGCGCTCTAGCAAGCTGCAATATATTGACCCGGACGCCCATTGCGCCCGCCCTCCCACAAATGTCCGACTGATGCTGATTCTCGTATCGCTTCATTTTTGCTACTAGTAATGTAGTCGCTTCACTTGAGAAAAGTTGCTTTCCTTGTGAAGTTCAATATGAAGCGGGATTGAAATGAAGTGGCTGCAGTGCTGCATAGTAGCGGTTATTGGCACGGTGCCAACGGATAATCGTCCGAAGCTGCTTTCTGAGTCGTGCAGAACAAAGGCTTTCTCTGCAGGTTTTCGTTTCACTTCGGTTTTTTTGTCATTAGCACTCCTGCTACCATTTTAGACTGGGTACCAGATTATGGTGCCTTATTCCTCAAGTAACGGCAATGG